>VTPC01090039.1:380911-611493 GCA_011009095.1 Ignelater luminosus
TTTTTTTAATGAGTTTTTTAATTTAAAAAGGTAAACCATGGATCCATTTTTCTATACATTCCAATAAGAAATAGTAAGATAAAAACAATTAAACTAGAGCAGTATGCAAATAAAGCCTAAAGAGCAGAAATAGACTATCGGATAAAAACGCTCTACTGCTTTATTTCTGGGAGTTCGTTCTTTCGTTCGCTGAATGACGAAACCGATGAACGACTGAGCCGGTTCATTGAATCGGTTCAGCAAGCTGAGCCAGAACCGTTGAACTGATTCACACAAATGAGCCGATCCGCCCATCTCTAATATAACACCAAATATATTAAAATCTGTCCACAAATAAAGAAGTTATACGCATTTTAATAAAACATGGCAAGAAACTGTGCAATATTTGTAATGAAAATCATGAAATTTTCAAGATGGCCTCACCAAGCCACTTTTGAGTTAAAAATTCTGAAAAAATTAATTTAGTCTTAACTTACATATAATATGTGTTTACACAAGGTAGAAATATGAACAAATTCTGAGACATGGTGTTACGTGATTTGACATGAAATAACTCAATTCACACTTTTTGAGATAGGAACTAAATTTTTATATTTTTAAATAGAAACATTTTTTCTTTGTAGCACTACTGGGACGCTTTTCGAATATAAATATAGTTTGTTGGTATTTTTTTGATTAATCCCAGAGTTACAGCCTATTGCAGTATAATATGCTCGTCATATCAAAAGCAGTAGGCCATGAAAAATATTTTTTTGTAAAATCAAGAACTGAACAAAAACAACAAACGAAGAAGTTTTGTTTGAAACATTCTTACTATAAAAAACGAAGATAAATCAAAATCTAGACGCCGTGAATATTTGTCTAAACAAAGACTGGATTGAAAACAAACAAAACAAAACAGAAACGTCAAAAACTCAAATTTCCGTAAAACTTTAAGTAGAGCGAATATTCATTGCATCACCTAGATTTTGATTTTTCTTTCTTTTCATAGTAAGAATCTTGTTTACTTATTGTTCTTTTATTTAGCTCTTGTTTGCACAAAACAAAAGATTTTCCATGGCCTGCTGTTTTTGAACTGAAAGATAAAGAAACTAAAAGTTTAAACAATACGCTTTACAGAAATACTAAAATAAAGAGTTTCCCTTTCCATTTAAAAAATAGATACTTTCCCCTACGACATTTTGATCCATTTCTAGAAATACCAAGAAAAAGTCCATCAAACTTGCTATAATTTTATGTAATGAACATTATCTATAAAGTTATTTTTTATAATATAATTTCAACGTGAAGATAGTGCCTCGGGTTACATTCAACCTCAGACAGACTCGAAGGACTAGTAGGTAGTAGTTGCTGGTATTTAGTTTTTAAGAATCTCTACAGACTCCTGACTCCTGTTGGGCTGTAAATTACATCCCTTATTTAGATAAAATTAGAAAAGTACAGTTACTAAAGAAAGACCGCTATTCATCACTCTTTTCATATTCACTCTGAAGTTTGACCGTTATTTTTTCGCGTTTTAAAACTCTGACAAAGAGTTGACAAGAATTCACAAAAATTCCACTCACTTATTCTTTTTCTTCTCAGGCGCAGTTTAAATACTAAACTGGGTTAATACTTCAATTGACTATGTTAAAAAAAGCCTTTATTATATATAGTAATAGTTCATAATAGTTTCACAAACAAAAACTAGCGACAAGTTTAAATTGTTTAATATTCTGGTTGGATTAAACCCTACTAGAAACAGTGGCACTACAACTACGGCGGCAGATCTTAAAACGTGTTCACATAAGCGAATTATTTTCGGTTGTTCTGATGTTAGTTATCAATTTTCCGTACACACTCCACTAGTAGACAACCGTGTGATGATTCCGCGCGATGGAGTTTGTACGGAAAATTGATAACTACATCAAAATAAATTAAAACAATCCGCTCATGTGAGTACGTTTCAAGATCTGCCGCCGCAAATGTAGTGCCGCGCGGTAAAAAAACCGCTCGTCTGGAAGCACCCTTAAGGCCATGATAACGACCTTGCACTTACCGAGTAATCAAACGACATCATCGCATAAACATTTCCGTGCTTGTGCAATAAAATGGGATGGGCACCATCGTGCACAAACCACATTATGCTTCTCATTAGCAGTTTTTATCATTCTATCTTTAGAAATTGGTTTTGTTTATAAAAAGAATTGGTAAGAAAAAGTTAAGGTTCTCGTTTTTCATTTGAAGAAACCGCCTATGATTTTACCGTATGTAAATTTCTAAATAAATATTCCATGATAAACAAATACTTCATGAATCTTTAACATCCTGTATCTCACAAACGTAGACCTATTTTTATAGACACTTTTTTGTACTTGACGTACGTGACCCTATAGGATAGATCAGACATGGTATATGGAAATCCACACATAAACTTCTAACAATAAAGTTATAACTTATAAAATATTTTCAAAGTGAAAATGCTGCTTTACATTTAAATCGAATAAACCAAATAGAATTGACTAATTAAAAAAGTACATTCTTGAAAGTTACAATAGATATGAAATGGCAATCAAACTTCCACAATTGCTAAGTTAACGAAGGTAAAACGTTTCTTTGAAATGAATTTCAAAGAGTAGAAAACTGACACGATGTACTAAATGACACTTAATAATTAATATTGTAGATTTCCCAATAGAATTTAACAGATAATAGATTACACTACATAATCCATATAACGTAGTTATGTAAGTCATAGAACAAAAAACGAACGCACGAATTTGGTTGTAAATCATTTTATAGCCTTAGAATTTTTATTTGTTTTTTTACGATATTATGGAATAGACAATTGGATGAGCAAACTTCTCTTATTGACTGTGTGTAGTGTGATTGTAAAATCATTTAAGTTACGCCACACAGTGGGCAAAGAAAATGCTTTTCAGAAATAATCTAGAAAGGTTTAGTCATTTTAACCTCATACTTAACTATAATAATAGTATAAAATAAACTTTATTGTTTTTGCAGACTAATTATGTTAAGGTTTTGATTATTATAAAAACTATTGATTTTTGCTTAATTTGTTAAAACTTTCTTTAAAACAAAAACCGTTAGGCAACACGCGGGCGTTTTAATAGTTTCTATACCGTGAGTGGTGTAATGGTGACTTAATTTTATGTTGCTTTTATCTACTCGTGAAGTGCATATACACAAACGTCTTATAACACCTTTAACTAAGTAATATTTATTGACTTAAATTAATAGAGTTGTTTCATAGAAAATAAATGCGTTATCGTCGTACGCCTTCTATTCTACACCTACTGATGCTTTAACCTGATAAGAGATTAATAAAACACTGATGATTTCCTTTCAAAATTCTATTCTTGTATTGTGTGTATACCTCGTACTTTACTGCTTAACGTCACGATGCGATACGCACAATTTCCAAGGCGAGATGTAAACCTGAAGTTACGTTTTCTTTATTATTTGTGCTATATTCTCTCGCAGACTCTGTAGTTTCTTTATATTTTGTTAGCTGGTGTAATGTATCGTTTTAAAATGTTTAAAAAACCTTGATATACAGCTCAGTTAGACACTATTGGAAAATATTGCACAATTATTAATTTTATTAAGTTTCAAATCAATTACATAAGATGCTTACGATATTGCATAAGATGATCGAGAAGAATAAAACCAAGTTTTAGCATCGTTTTCAAGTTGTCATAATAATTACAAACTCTTGATAGACGCCAATAATAATATTGATTTCATTTCCAATAAATTTGTCCTTGTATCAGTTTCGGTTTTGTATAGTTAACATCACAACAAGATATAAAAAACGAATAAAAAAAGAAGCCAACATAACATCGAATACGCTCTGTTTACCATTATTTGCGTATGGTAGTAACTTTTTTTTACAAATATATATATCACCATCTTTTCCGCTTGTCAATTATGTGTGGGTGTTCCAAGTAAAACGTGTCAACACTTTTATTAGAGATTACAAATAATTATTTGTCAATAGGCAACGTAAAGGCATGACCTCCAATATTTTATTTATAAAATGTATTATGTAGTCTGTAGCACAAAGCAATTTCATAATCAGAGTTTTGATACCTCTGTATGATTCTTTCTTTTTAATGTTTTCTCTTGCTGAAAATAAGAAAACGTGTTTAAAATAAATATGCCAGGCCTACGAAAATGTTCATTTGTAAATATTGGTTTTGACGTGCTCAGATTCTTGTGACGAAGTTTGGAAACTTATCAAAACATCATAATTCATAATTTACTCTTAATATAAGTCGTAATGCGTCATGAGCAAGTTACTAATAAAATAGTAAACACAAATAATAGTATTGCGTCCTAAAAGTGAGTTTGATTTGCAACATACATATCAACGCCTCCAATAATAAATACTTAGGAGATCCCTTACCGTGATGAGTTTTTCTTCTCGAAATGATGAAAAGTTCGTCAAGTAAAAACTATTGCTTTTTTGGAATTTGACACATTTTCTAAAGATATTTCTGGTGAAAAGTAAAGAACCGACGAGAATAATTTAAAATGGCTTTGTTTATCGTGAGCTACTATATGCACAAAACTGTCCAGGAGAATTTCAAATTCCAATCCTCTTCTGCATTAGTAACAATTCATTTCAGATGGAATTTTATTGAGGAACACATTTTACTCTTGTTTTCAATAATAAAATGACTGCGGTTGAGTTAGTCTTATGTGGAAATTAATGATCGAGCCATCTGGGACAGCTAAAGTTGCCGAAAGATAAAAAGATGGATTAGCGGTACCAATTTTAATTCTTTTATGAAAATACCTTAACTATGCAAGAACCTCGAAATTTACAAAATTTCCTTACTAAAAATGATTGTCGCATGTAAATCAGTAAATAGGTGGTCTTCCGGTTACAGGCATCGTTTGGCAAAATATAGGAATTCAGAAGATAGGGATCAGCTCCAATGCCTCTTTCAAAAGTTCTGATTTTATGTGCAGTTGGTTTTACAAAGTTTACTCTAGAGGAATACTTTATTACGATACAATAAACAAAATATTAGATACATTAATAAATAAAATCTAGTGAAGATAATTTGGCTCTTCACGTGAAAAGAGATCAGAACTTTAAGTAATAATAATGAACGTGAATTTTACCTAAATGTTGTTTGGGAATCTTTCTTGAAGACTCTTTGTTTATTAATAAATTCTTGATGACGAATCCAAGGGCACCCGGAGAGGGGGGGCAGGTGGGGTCATTTGCCCCCCTGGCTTGCAAAAACAATTAAATGTATACAAGAAAAAATAATTTTATGCTGTCGACAAACATAGAATTGGACGGCAATCTTTATTTTGCCCCCCTTCTGGAGAAAATCCTGCGGGCGCCGTTGGACGAATCTACAGTCCTTGAATTTCTGAACAGAAGGTTCCTGGTACTTGTACTTTTTGAATTACTGCAGGATCAAGAGACTCACTACCCATAAACAGATGTATTCTGTGCTCAAGCACCAGCTGGAAATTTACTGAAATATGAAGACACGTATTGTCACATTTATTCTGTTCGATTTAGTAGGTAAAATTCTACTAAAGAAATAAACCAGAGATAGCTAAATATCTTCCTGGAAGTGCGTAAGCTTTAAGGACTATAGTTGATATGGGCTGTCAATATTAACTAATATCACTTACTCTTGGAATCTTTCGCAGTAATTGGTAGTTTATAGTGTTTCACGCAAAGAAGAAATCATTATTTTTTATTTTCTTTTAATCCGTTCCTCTTCTACCTCTAGTCGGTGTAGAGGATATCCTTCTACAGACTGCCCTAACAGAGGCTAGTCCCCTGGCCTGGGACCATTCTACCCCTTGCTCCGCCAGCGCTCTTTGGACACTCTCCCGCCAGTTGAAACGACGCCTCCTAGTTTCCATAGCGAGTCTGAGAAGCTTTTCAGGTGGCATACAAGCTACACGCCCAAACCATCATAGTTTAGTTTTATCAAGGGTTGTTTTGAAGGTTAAGATAAATTGTCTGATTTCCCATTCTCTCGCGTCTCGTTTTGGAGATACCTCATCTCCATCGCTTGGAGGTGGTTAAACCAACTTGGAGTCAGTGCATGTTAGGAAGGGAACGTACGTGAAATTAAATAGTTTTACTTTTGTACTTTTCGAAATATCTCTCTTCCCTATAAACGTTCGACTCAAAACTCCATATAGTCTTCGGGCGGCACCAATCCTCTCATTTTGTTCTTCATCGATTTTTCCATCTGAACTGATTGTGCATCCAAAGTACTTAAACTTTTCAACCTGTTTTAGCTGTTCCCCTAAGATGGTGATCTGGTGCTGCACTGGAGATTGATTAACTACCATCGTGTGTGTCTTAGCAGTGTTTATTAAAAGCTTCCGTTTCCTAAGCGCAACGGACCAAATTTGTAAATTGTTTAGTAGATCTCTTTCACTACCAGCAATCAGCGCTACATCGTCAGCATAGGGTAATTATAAGCCAATGGCCGAGCTGGAAACGACGGGTCCTCTTCTGACATTCTCCGCCGTTGCCGGTCCCAAGCCCGGATGAGAAAAAAGAGGAATCCTCTCTTCAACCTGAGTAAGCTAAGCCTAGGTTTTGTGTGTTCCAGGGAGTACCTTACACTGACCATCAGTACAGAAGGAGCAGGTATGAAGGCCTTGAGGAAACAGCCCTTCCAGCTGCTAGAGAACTACAGACCTATTTCTAAAATTCACCAATTACACAGAAAAGGAAAAGGAAACCCGGTTTATATAGTTGAAATAGCGATTCTTAATAGGGCTAGAGGTAAACATATGAACGGTTTCCTCTTAACCGATAGAAAAACATTCCTTTTGTAGCGAAAAACCAGAGCAAAAATCTATGTTAGTTTTTTCATTCTTTTTCTTAGCCGTTGCTAGGATAAAAAATACTCGCCATTAAATTTTGTGAAAAACGTAAACGTTCGAAATTTGACGTTTCATTCCATGGCAGCTATCTCAAACTTGGTACGTTTGACAACAAAAATGGCCAAAAACGATGCTGTAGAATGGAATCTCTTCTACAAGCTATATGTATTGCACTTTATAATTAAGTTCATTTCCACACCAGTCATGAAAGGAAAGCATTTTCTAAGTAGTTTCTTCCTTGAACATATTCCACTAAAATTCTATCGCATTTTATTCGTTAACGAGGTCGCCTTCGGTTAATTCTTCTTCGTTTATCGAATGTTGGAGAACAAGCATGAACGGCTCAATTCAACTTCGACACAATCTAGTCGCATTGTTTTCCGCACCCATGGAATACATAATTTTTCCTCGCCATCGCCATGACTGAATTGGGTGAAACATTCCATAAAAGTGTTGTAAAGCAGCGGTCTTTATAAATTCACGACTGGACTTGATTGATCCAGGATTTTACTAACAGGTAGTCAAGGCTGTGGAACGTTACTATAGCTTGAACAAAATCTTGAGTTGAAAACCATTTATACGATACTTCTCATGGCAACATTGCGAAACCAGCACAGCAGGAGATCAAACAATATGAGACACGTAAATTAACTTGTTGCAGATATTGTGAAATGGGCGTTGGTTCTGCATTTTCTGGCTCTTTTTATTGTCAGCAATAATCATACTCAAAAGCATACCTAATGTCTTCGGAATTAAGTCTTTTGCTCCATTATAAAACTTCCAAATCGGAACAATTTTCACAAATTATTACTGCCATCACGCGAGCCGACCGTAATCTACGTCGCGATCCAAACAAAACTTAAATCATCTTGGCTGAAGTAAGTCATGTAAGAACTTAGAACTCCTCCCCGCCTTCACCGAGGAATTAACTTTGATTTGGTTTGATTGATTTTGACTGCCACCGTCGAGGTTCCAGTTCCGATTTCCACTATATCTTCCAACTACCATGGACAAGAACACTTGAATACAGCAATTAAAGAAGATTTAACTGAATAAAACAGGAATTTAGAGAAATAGGCCTAGCGAAGGAACAAAGAAAATGACTCAAGATTTTTCTAATTCCTGGCCCTGCTGAGAGTCCTTTATCCAAATTTGAGAATTTTATAAATAACTATCCCTATCTGCCCTTTTTAGTCTAATTTGTGCCTAGTATAAGCACTGATCGGATAGCCGCGAATGACCAAGATTTCCTTTTATTTAGGGAGACTTAAGAATAGTTGTTTCTTCCTTATTACTCCACCAAATAGCACAAAAACTCAGTTTGTTATCTTCGTTAACGGTGTTGAATAAAGTTACAAAACGTCTGAACAGGTTAGCTCAGTACAACCTTTTCCTCGAAGCAATTTTTCTTCAAGCATTAACAGTAACCCACGCTATGCCAAAATTAACTTTATCGCAGTTAAAATGGTGTCATCGTTCTAAACAGTCCAAATCCTAAATTAATTTAGTACCTTAATATGTCAAGGGTTTCCTAGCGGTTCTGGTGAAGAAAATTAGTTAGTTCTCTAAAGAATTAACTAATACGATCTGAGAATAACAAAAAGATTAAATCGAATTTCATATCTACACCTGAAACCAAACTTAAAGAGAAACATTCGGGTTAGAAGTTAGCTATTATAGACTTTGAAGAAAGATGAAAGAGGTAAGAAGATCAAATCATTTTGGTGGTTATAACGTGGAAAAGCGACAGAACGGATTCAGAAAGTGCGACCAATTAAAAGAATTGATCCAAACCCATTGGGGTTTTTAGCTTGTCGCATTGGGCTTAATCGGTAAGAGTCAGCTATTTACATGGCAAGGGCACATTATGGTTAGTTGCGTTGCGTCTTTTCAGCTGTAGAAGGCAATAATTGTAATTTAGAAAGATTAACATAATAAAAGGTGGCATTACTGTTTATCTTCAGAATAGCTGAGCCTAAATATTTCTAGTCTCACCCCAAATTTTTGGCAATCTGTGATGTAAATTGTAAGATCTAAAGCCGCTATGAAAATAAATAAATTTTGAAGAAAACAGAATTTTTACTAAATTATCCAGTGACATTCAGAAGAACAGTGGTTTAAACACATATTGACATCAAAACATTTTTCTTTCATTTAATCACAACTAAACATTCCTTTAATTGATTATCATGATTTTATTGGGAGCGTCGCCGAATCTAATTCTGCACACAAGCGCCAAATACTACAGATCAACCTTGACTAAATTCTCGAACCATAGATACCTGTTTTTTAATATTTTTATCTAGAAGAAAAATTGATTAATTCCTCCCTCTTGATATTCCCAAAAACATTTGTACTGACTCGAAAAACCTTCACTATCCTACTGCAAACTTTACTGCAAGGACAATATAAAAAATGCAAGCATACTTTCAAACGCCTGACAAGTCACGAAGAAATGATTTCCTAGAGATTAACGTAATTGTTCAAACATCTCTTGTTATTATGTACTATTTACAATATGCTTTTCCCAGAACGATCTTTCATCACCATTAGTTAATCGCAACCTTTTTTCTAGCACTAGGTATAAAAACTAGTTTAAAATTACATTAATATTTAATTGTTTCTCTAGGAATTTATAGTTGATTGTGTTTATTGGTAGTGCTAGGCACATATTTAATTAGATATTCCTATGAAAATAGCAAAACGTGTTAGTTTCAAAATCGACTAGTTTTTAATTGAGTCATTGATAATCTACTACAAACAAAACTTTCAGTCGTAAACAATAAATAACGCTTTATCTTCCAATATCAGTTATAAAGTAGATTGGCGTAAAATTTTAATTAAACTATTGAAAAAAAGTTGATACATGCTGCGATATGTTAAGCTGCGCAATTTATTAAAATTTCAGCCAAGAAAAAGGTATATTGTGTCTTAATTTATATTAATTAAAAAACTGCCATACTTGATAGTTTCATCAAATTTTAATTAATTGGTAGGATAGAAAAAAACGAAAACTAAATAATTCATTAGTTCATTAAACGGTAGATTTGTTATAAATTAGCGTGTGGTAATAGATCTATTTATCTGTTTTAGTTGTTGACAACCAAAATCAATCGAAATAATTTTTATTTTTATTATTCTATCTAACTATCTATTAAATAATGATTTCTTTAATAGTTTGAGAAAACAAAAATAGATTCAAAAACTTGAAATGGCGATACCAATAAGTATAATATTCACAGCTGCAGTCTTCAATAGACATGATATTGACATAGCCTTAATAGGCGAAACTCATTAATCGCCAACGAAAGATTTACCGTTTTGACTATTGTAGGAGTCCTTATTAAAAATACAATTAAACATCATAGTTTTTTGTTCCTAATCAATCTATAAGCGCTAATAATTAAAATTGAACTGTTACATCACAATCATATTGTCATGCTGCAGACTATGTTTTTCATATAAATCATCCAAGTTGATTTAAAACTTCTTCTCTGACAGAGATCCCACTCTCCTGTTAGAAAATCTAAATAGCAAAAGATCATTCTGGTTCTGTCAGTTTTATTCAGTCGGTTAAACTTCATAATAATGTCAATTTAGTAGTAAATCTACAGTAAGACCATAATTGAGAAAATCATGATATTCTTCAGTTCTATAGAAGATTAAAGTGAACATAACCTTATAGTATTTTGTAACAGCGCCGTCAGATTTTGCAAAACGTTAGATCTTGACCACTTGTATAGTATTACAGATCACCTGCTTTTTCAAGGTATGTAGATGTCTTTAAATTCCTTTACTTATTTGTTCTATTTTTTCTACAATATGCATTACAGTTTTAAAAGTAAGGTGTGTCTTTAGAATGACCATTGCTATCATTTTCGGCATCACAACAAGTTGAAGGATATTCACTCCAATCAACACCTACTAAGTATAGATGCTTCATACTTAAGCTCATAAGTCCTCATATAGCATTTGGAGCTACTCTGCTTTGGTTTCTCATGGAAGACTAAATTTTCAAAATATTTTTGAAATAGCCTAATTCGACTTAAATATGTACTTTACTTTAGGTAATAGTCCAGTAACCAGGTGCTCAGAAGGGCTCCATGGATACGAAATTTGGCGGAGTTTTGATCTCTTTCATTGTTAATGTTTTTTGTGGAGCTGCCAACAAAACTTCGTGACGGAACATCGCCAAAAACGCAAAAACCACGAAATTTTGAGACTTGTTGGTTTTTCGCTTATAACTTCAGAACGGTGTAACCTAGCAAAAAACTCGCTATATGATAAATTAAAGAGCATAATAAGTTATGCTCTTGAGTGTATTACTAACTATTTATATTCTAAATTTACTAACGGCTATTTATATTCTAAAGTGAGAAACTCATAGAATGAAAGTTGCATAGCCGAGTTTGGAGCCGGCATTGTGGCCGCAGAAAAGCAGGGCTGCACTGCTCCCCAATTTGCGCCAACTGTGCGTGAGCATGCAAACATGTCCACCACTCAGCTGCCTTGGAAGATCTTGATGACGAGGACCTTGCAGTTTTTGGGAGAGACGGGCCAAAAGCCAGGAGATGAGAAATCCCAAGCAGCACAAGGTATGTCCATTACCACCATCTATTTTGTACTTGTTTTCTAACCGTCTCATTCATTTCACTAGGTAATGAATCCCTCCATCAACACGGACCATCGTCGAAGAGACAGAGGCTCCATTAAACATAAACTTAATTATTTTTGTATATAATAAGCTGCTATATTGTACTTCGCTTTTACTCTCCCATTGTGTTTTAATAAAAACTTGAATTGTAATTGTTGAAGAATTACCTGCACCCATAAAAATACGATATACGTAAATGAGGTGGGTATGGCGTAGGCAAGTGGCACTGCACAAAAACGTGATTTTGAAATTTTAAATTTCTAAATTTGTATTGTAGGTACTCACTGAACATAGAATTTGATGTTCTACAACTTTCAGTCTATGAGTTTTTCACTTTAGGATCCAAAGACTCAACTCTAGTCTATGCCTTGAGAATGAGTCTTTTCTCTCAGAATCAAAAAGTCTCGCTTTGGTAAAGATAATTATGGCTTCTATTTTGTGGAATGCTGCAGATCTGCCTAATCTTCCATAGGTAGAAATAATTACAGGAAGCTATTACTACGTCAACTCAAATATAAAATTAAGCGACGCTATTAAAGAAAAAACTGGAGAATAACGCTCCTCTATAAGTGCTTCAGTATCTTCCAGACGTAACTTCCAGAACTTTTACCTCTTTCCAAATACAATTTGCGAGAAAAAGATAATTTAAAACGATTAGCAAATCCTAAAAATCGTAGCAGAGATATGTTAAAGATTAAGATTTTTGTTTTCAAGGCTATAAAAGCACTAATGAAAATATGTTTAGCACTCGATGGTGACTATGAAGAGCAGTAAAAGTTTAAGTATAAAGGAATTTACTAGAGAAGCAGAAATATTGCTATTTGTTAAATATGCAAAACGCAAGAAACAAAGTGGAACATTCCAAGACTTGAATATGTGAATGCCTAGGGCCGTAGGTTAAAATTTAGTGTTCAAGGTCAAAGTTTTATGAAGGGCAGAGTTTTCCTTTCCTTGTTTAAGTTGAGCTTTAAACGTCTTTGACTAATGTTGTCATAATTTTTCAAACTTCCATTATAACGATATCGTCTGATCCATTACAACTTCCAAACGTCACAAATTAAAGTTTTCAGCTTCTAAGATGCTATACAGTAAGATATTGAACTTGGACTTGACCTTCTCTTCATCACAAACAAGCAGACAAAATGAACAATATAAATTTTGGAAAAATACGAAGCCGTCTAAGCATAACCACAGCTGTCGACTGACAATGATGTTGTAGAGAGAAGCCCGTGCAGTATGGTTCTGCAATAGTAGACCAAGAGACGAGGCATCATACAAGCCATGGAAGTCCTACTGCATCTGTCAACACAGTTTATTCGAATGTCTAAAACAGCACTGTACTATCTTGGCCGAACTGGCTTTTTTCACTATTATCCTGTCCATTAGCATCGTTTAAGTCATCGCAACTTAATATTTGACATGGACGCTTCATTACCGCTCCAGACGTCACGTGTTGTCCAAGAAACTATATCGTTCATGATCTTCACCACTATTCTAATGCACTTTCTCCACCAGCCATCTATTGAGCAAATAGATAATTCAAGTTTGCCATCCTGGATGAAGTTTCGGGGCCTCCGGTTCTGCAAACTGCCCGCACTACCTACTACATACAGCCTTCAGGTTTGTCTGGAGGACTTTACAATGACTCTGAAGGATGATCACGCTAGAGAAAAGAGGTCTTTACTACCACCAAAAACAGCTTTTCGTGTTCCTCAGAAAATTCTGCACTGGGGAGGTCTGGATGAAACCATCTCTTTTGTAAGCCGCCAAAGCGATCGTCACGTCACCTAATCGCTTTACACCAGCAGGTGATGGTTGGTTGCTTCAAGAACGCTTTGTTCATCTTTATCACCAAGGCCGCATCCGCGCCTTCCACTTGTAGCTTTCGACAAATTCTATTCTACTAACCGGAGAAGAGAGAACTCCTCAACAACCCGGTCACCTTCAGTGGTTAAATCAACATTGATTTCACTACACTTGATTGATTTGAGGGGATAGACTAATCGGACATTGACTTCAAGGTCGAAAAGGTTTGTTTTGATAAATGCAGATTCTTTTCCCAAATGTTTCAAATAATTTTGTTCGTAGTTTTCTGATTTTTAAGTGGTAGTCATGTAAAGCCCGAATCCTTGAAATCATTTACGTTCTTGAACTCCTGTAAACTTCCATGTTTCTGTGAGCATCTGGATATCTAGGTTCTGGTAGAGCCTCGAGCCTTAGAGGCGTTCCAGGTTTTTCCAAAGTGTCGTATGATAGGAGCCTTTTATCTCAAACTGGATATAACGTATTTAGGTGTAAGTTAAAAAGTTTTTATGCTTCGAAACAACCTTGGTTAAAAAGATCTTGGTGAGACAACTGCCCAAGCAGTGTTACCTGCAAGGCATTTGTTCTTCTTCCTAAGGCCCTTTTGTACTAGGGTTTTTCCAGCTTGCTGCATCAAGCTGTTTCAATTTGTATTTTCTATACTGCGCTATAAATTACCAAATAATTCATTGGAATATATTAATTTGCCTAAAGTAAAACTACTTCAAGTAATTAAAAATAATTCTTAGTTAAATTAAGGTTTTTTTTAGATATGAAAAAGAATTTAAGGGGATATTCTGATTTTTTTCTTAAATCTACTTCACATGAGTTTGAACAACGCCAAGACTCTATAGACTGATTATGAGAATACACGCTGTAAAAGTACTGATTAGTGTTTCCAAGAAAGAAAAAAAATATTAGAAGCGAAATATCTTTCCTGTACCTTTATTGGCTTACACCGAAAATAAAACAAGTATTTTCGAAATTAACGCCTGCATAAATCGAAAACATGGCTTTTTTTATAAGTATTGTAATTGTAAAATCTAAGAAATTGCATAAAAAGTTCCTTATTGTTTCAACGAAATCTTCAAGAATCGGATATTCTGGAATTTTATGATTTATACCTTTGATAGACAAAAACAAGGCTTTTCTTAAAGGCAATCTGATACTAAGGTTTTTGTCAATTCTTAAAAAGATAGAGACTAAAATTCTTTTTCTCGAATAAAGCAAACAGTCTGTTAAATACTAAAAGGTGTACTTACCTGGTATCTATTTAATATTTTACTAACACAGCCATGAGAGACTCTTAATTGTCTTGATATAACACAGGGACGAACTCCAGCTGCAGCCATTTCGACAATTTTCAGCCTTATGTGATTCGGCAAAGGTCTGCCATTTATAAAAACTCCTCCTAATTGGTTTACTCGACCTTGACCTGAAACGTTTGTATTTCTTAGTATATTAACATGTTTACTTAAAATAGAATTTCTACTATTTATAGAAACATGGCATAAAGTAATATATGAACTAATAACGTATACAATACAATGAACCTTCACAATAAAAAATGTTCCTTACATACACGGAATCGCTTACTAGCAAAGTACCTACTGAAAATCAATAAGTAGTGAAAATATAGAATGGAAAACTAAAATTAGAAGGGAAGTGGTAGGAGTTTAGATGTTATTGCACTCACGGTAAATTGTAATTACCTTTTATAAAACTTCAAAGGTGATTTTTTGCTTCAGTTCTACCGACTTCTACTTATAACAATGCCAAACTGACTTTCAGACGTTTTATGATTTTTAGGTACAAATTCTATTTTATTTCGAAAATAGTTATCCCGTGGAACTGAAACATATCATATAGATTAAATATAAACGATTACACACGATACACTAGAAAGGACGCATCAGTTTCAAACAGCAGCGTTTCTCAATGTATTGTCAAGTAGTACCTTCACACGGTTACAAACAATAATTTCAAAATATTCTTTTGTTACAAAATTTAAGTCCTATTAAATAGAAGCTTCTCAAACGAAATCAACTTTTCTAAATAAAAATAATACACTCTTCAATCGTCTGATATTTTGATAAAGCAATTAGATAAGATAGAGTATCTCGTTTCATGATAAGATTATTAAGAAGACCTTGGTTTCTAGAGAAATCAGTTTCTATTTAGGATTCCCAACTTTTCTTCGTTGAAAACTATTCTTTATTCTTTGACTCGCAAGTCTTCTAAATTTCTTGAATCTTTCTATGTTTAATTTTTTGTCTAAACCTGCAAAAAGGGATTTAAACATTTATCAGATCTTGAGCATTGATCAATTGATTTCTATCTAAGAGGAATCGGAGAACTTGTATCAAAATCGGTCTTCTCCGTCTGGACGTACCTATTCAAATGTTCGAAGGTTTTTTTAACAATTTAGAAACGGTGCACTCTTGAGATGTACTTCTAGTAGTCAGAGGAATACTCACGAAGAGAAACTTTGCATTAAATTTAACAACCTAAAATTTGTAGTAAAAATTAGGACAAGTTATTACAAATTGTAAAGTAAGTATAGTGTGGATACACCACTTTTATATTTTGTTATGTAAACATTGAAATTCTTATCTTATCCTTTGTTGCGATACTTAGCACGTGCAGAGATAGCTTACAAAACAACAGACACCTCTGTAGCAGCGTGAGTACAAAATTATAAGAACACTACACTACAGTAAATATTTATAGAACCTGCAGAGACTGCCCATCAACTAATTACAGTACTATCACCCGATTGACTAGAAGAAACATGTCAGTTCAATTTAAGGTAAGCTTTTGTAGAATTTGACTGTCAGCATCAACACTTGACTTAGTGGTACCAGAGGAATGGTCGTGACTTCGTTTCCTGCTCCTTTACAGCACTGGCAGTCTGTAGAGAACCCACGCACCAGATGGCGCACACATTGTGTTAACTTTCTTACGCAAAGCTAACCTAGGGTGAAAGAAATTTCAAAATAATTTGTCTGATACCACTTTTAATGAAAACACCAATAGAAGAAATTGAAATGTTTTCATTAAATTCTTCATTACACTTCGAAGCTTCAAATTAAGAAAATTTGTAGATACGCACTGACGTAAACTAAGTCCTAGCCTGATCAAGTAAAGACACAACGCATCTGTGACCCGTAGTGGAAATTGAAATTTAGACTTAAATTCAAAAATGAACACAAAGAAGCAAACGGAAAAAGCAAGTTTCCAGGTGCTTGTCGAGTTTGCGAAGCGTATCTCCCAATAGCTGCAAGGTTGCCACGACGCCACCCAAATGCTGTTGATTTTTGGACATGCTCAAAAGAGCTACGGTGACCAAGTGTCGGACTTCGTCTTCCATTAATTTACTCAAAGAGCTAATTAAGAGAACTGATCTGGCTAGGCCTCGAAATGGGCCTAACATCGGGCTTCGCCTTCCATCAACCTTTTAAAAGAGCTAAGTACAAAGACGGGTCGGACTTCGCCCTCCACTTCTTAAGAGTGCTAGTTTTTTCTAAAAAATATGCAGCTATCCTAGAAGTCCACTCCTTGGTGATTTCGTTGCCTCGTGTACGTACATGTGATAACATGACTGCCTAGTAATCACAATTGAAACCGACATTTCGCGCTTAGGCAAAAATGCCCAGAAACAGCTTTGGAATTACCGCGCGAGTAATCCTTGTAAAATCGATACGCATTTTATAGTACATAGAGAGTTACCACAAGTGCTTCAAGATTATTGACCTCGTGGCTCTACGAACTTTTATTAGCAATGGACATTGGAGTAACTAAGAAATAAGTGGATTTAGACTTCAAGCCTTTGGTTACTGAAAGAAGAACTTTTTGGTATATAAGAAAATGTAAAAATGGACATTTCCCAGTCAGTAAACCAAATGACAGATGATTGGTTGTCATTGGTATCCTGCCCGATTAGTTAACTGCAACAAACCTGCGATAAATCATGGATTATTTGATTAACTGATTACAGTTTTACATGTAGTGTCAGTTAACTAACCAGAGATCTCGCATACTAAGTTTAACAAATAAAAAGATCACTTTTTAGAACTATTGATCTGGCAAATCTTATAATGTGATTCTCTTTCAAAATATTCTAAAGAAAATCTTATTCCGCAAACCACAGCATTAAGTGAATTTGCATGAAAACCATTACCAGTTCAACATTGAAATGAAACCAGTTTTCTGTAGCAACTTGTCTACAAAAGTCACTCCCATAAAGCTAATCGACTTGACTGATCGTCTTTAAGATTCCTTCGAATCCGGTTTGATTCTATTATTAACATTTATTCCAGGTCCGAAATCTTGGAACTTTAAAAGTTTCCCTGAACAGTGCACTTTTTAAAAGTCTTAGGCACCATCCTACACTGTCATATTTCCACCTCTAAATAGAAGATCGTTAAGATTCCTTCGAATTCCAATTTACTTCCATTAATAAAATTTCTTGAAGATTAAAAATCTTAAAACTTCCAAAATTTGAAAACTTACGAAAATTTTGAGCGATCTTTAGATTTTCTTGATTATTGGGTTTATCTCTAAGTATCTCAATAAAAATATTTCTGAGGGTTTTGGTCGTCATTCTAAAGTCTACGTAATTAAGATTTAGGAAGTGGCGGCTCGTGTGTATAAATTAAAGGAGGGCACAGAAGTTGATTATGAAATTTCAGATGCGCATCAGTCGAGGGTGCATATTGCTTTACAATAACTGTAAAGACAGTCGCTAAATTGTTGATTTTTTTACAGCTGTATGAATTGTTCACGAAAGAAATAAAGAAACCGTTTACATCCTGGACTTCCATAGAAAGATTCCAGAACTTTAATCTGTTAACAGGTATTATAATAAATATTCAAAGTAAATCTCTATATTGTTTGGTTTCTCTGAAATATATTCCTATTTAGAATTGTTAGAACTGTAACAATAAAAGTAAAGAGTTTCATGTACGTCTACTTACAAGTTCTTCTAATCGTATCTAGTAGATCTTAAGGGTTAAGATCCATTGAATTAGTATCCAGATCGGACTAGAAGATATTCTTCAAAACAGTATTTGGATTCAGATACAAGCTCTTCCAATCGAATCTAGATACTTGAATTTAGATCCTACCCATTGTATAAACATCTGATATAAATTCTTTTTGAATTACCCGCGGTAATCTGGACGCGCATCTTGTTGATGACCTCTTACCATAACCAGTATTGCCGAAGTTACTCTGATCGGAGTAGATCTACTCCACTGCGCACAGTTTTACTCCGTTACTCCCCCACTTCATATATCTACTGCTTTTTTCTCCTCACTTGGTGAATTTTTATAATAATCTTTTATCAGTTTAAAATGTCTAGTTACAATTAGATATAATTATTTTAATACCTTCTATTTTTACCCAGTTCATAACATTTTTGGAACTAAATATGTTTAAGATGAAAATTGCAGTTGGCAAATCAACAGATGGCGGTAGATTTTGTTAAAATGTATCAAAATGGCAAAAAAAGAGTGACAGATGTTAATCTAACTTTATTAATCTTTGTTTGCACCTGACAACCGTTTTTGTGTCATGGCGCATGGTGTTTTTGCTAATTTTAGAGCTTCACAAAATCTAGAATTTCTCGGTTCTTGTCTAACTCCTTTCAAACGGCTGAAACCCAAGCCTCATTTCTAGCTTTGATTTTTCTGAAACTTATGATTCTTAGATATAAATTCGATAAAAACGTATTAAAAAGTTCAGTTTTCTCAAATAAAGGGTCATGTACTGAGACATGTGTTGTTGTTCTTCTATAAGTAGCTAAATTAATTTCTGAAATTTTGTCACATTGAAGTAGTATGGGCTTGTTCCACAGTAAAGATTGTGAGTTTGATATTCGACTGAAAACTAAGGTGCGATAGAGTGCGGAAAATTAGTTAACCAGTAGATATTTTCATAACAGCAACTCCAAAACGTGTTATCAATTATAATATAGAATCAAATGATATTAATTTAAATTCTACTATTAATATCCATATACTCGTAGATTTACTTTCTGAAAAGTATAAAAGAACTCTAAAACATAATAATATATGTTAAAGTCAACAGTCTACATGTTATATATAGGCATGGACTTGCACATTAAGGAATAGGTTCTTGCTCACAAGACTTAACTATATAGAAATGATCCAGGAATTGCCTGGATCACACACATTAGGACATATCATCCTGTAAGAGATACTTTAATTGGGTTTCATTTGACTTAAAAATCAGTAGTATATGAGGACGTAAAAGTATCAAAGTCTGTACTTTTATTATAGGCAGTAGGAATAGGAAGTATTCGACATGTGACTCTCTAAGTGCAATGGCTACATAAGGGGCAAACTGTACACCATCCCTAATAGGAATTTTTATGACAAGATTTCACAGTTACTTTCCAACTAATTAACTTGAATACCTTATAAGCAAATATGTCAGTCATTATACTTATACAGTGTGTAAATAAAGTAAGGAATAAAATTCATATTTGCTATATTATCGCTCAGACAGATCAATTTTATTTCTTTCCTCCGGATTTTATGGACATTAATTTTAATTTTTTAGTTTACTACTCTGGGACCTATGATGTCATCGACTTTTTTAATGGCATCCCCTTATTTTTTAGCGAGAAATAAAAAGTAGATTTTTTTCCGAGTTCAGCAATGTGGTATTTAAAATTAGTAGTTTTAGAGATATGGAGGATGAATTTAATAATTAAATAATTAAACTTGAAATTTTAATGTTTTAATGTCTGGTATCAACAGGATGGTGCACCACCCCGTTATTCACTTCGTTTTAGAGAATACCTAGATGAAGTCTGTCCTAATAAATGAATAGGAAGACGTGGTCCAATGGAATGGCCGGCTAGATCTAATCTCATCCCACTTAATTTTTTTCTTTGGGTGTATTTAAAATCACGTATGTATCACTCAAAACCTCGAGGTTTTGATTATAAATTCACTCAAAGAAAAAAAATCAAGTGGGGTGAGATGGCATGATAGTCAATGCTTGCACGAATTTTTGAAACTTTATTTGTAGGAAGACAATATTAATTTTTGTCTTTATGTATTGTATGAGCAAGTGCATATTTTCTATTTCCTCGCCGTCATCTTCATCACTTTCACATTATTTCTTTATAAATTAAGTAAAACAAATTTCGTGGTGGTTGCGCAACCGTTTCTGAATAAATAGGGTTAATCCGAATAACTCCGTCATGTAATTTGTATGATCAAAGAATAATAAAGAATACGCAACAACAAGGCATTAATAACTACTTTTTACTAAAATTTAAGTTTTAATAACTTCAAACTTATAAACTGAATTATAAACTTGTCAAATTCAACGTGGAATAACAGCGCCTCTAGCGGAGAGAAAATCGTTTCTGAGCTCAATTTGCGATCGTCTTTTGTTCAACTGGCTTCGATAATTGAAACAATAATAATTGTGAGACAATGCATGCAATAAATGTACACAAAGAAAAAAATATTGTTATAACAAGTAAAAGTTTTTCTTAATGCTGTACAAGGCTTGCTGGAAAGATTTCTGCAATCGGATACTTCCAGTTGTGTCGGCGTCGTACTATTGTCAAATTCGGAAAATTTGTCACTTCTAACCTATAATTCAGTTGACAGTTCGTACCCAAGCTAACCAGTTCTGTTTACATAGCATTTTGAAAAAAGTAATTTTGTGAAAAAATGGAACTGTCGAGCAATGATTTTTTACGATTTTTGAAGCAACTGTAACACCCAAACAATTTTCTTAGTGATGAATTTCATGAAGGTCGTCCGTCAACGTCCGTTGTTGCCACTAACGTTGATGCTGTGCGTAAAATAATTGAGCGAGATCTACCTTGGGCATTGACGTAAAAGCAGTTAACACGATTTTACACGATCATCTAAATGTGTGAATTCGTGCAAATAAATGCTGAAGAAATTCAACCGAGATCATTCAAATTTAATGTACGACATTGCTACTGGTGATGAAAGTTGAATCTACTCATACGAGCTGGAAATTAAACAACAATCCACTGTTTGGATGTTTCGAGATGAGTCGAAACCCACAAAAATTGTTCGTTCACGCAGTGTTGCAAAGCAAATGATCACTTGTTTCTTGCGTATTTCTGGGCCATATGGCAACCATAGCTTTAGAGGATCGAAGAACTGTGAATGCTGATTGGTATACAACAATTTGTTTGCCGAAAGTCATCGGCGAAATCAGTAAAAACAATCCAATCGCCGCATCCTTCTTCATCATGACAATGCAGGTGCCTACACAGCTTTACAAACTGTCGACTTTTTAGACAGTGATAAAGTGAAATTGATGTCACATTGTCCGTATTCACCTGATCTAGAAACAAATTTCTGTTTCCGAGAATCAAAACTAAAATGCGTGGTGAACGTTATTCTTCACTTGAAGCAACCGTTGAAGCATTTAGGTATTTATTTATTTCTCAGGTACCAGTTCAGATTGGAAAAAATGCTTCGAAAATTGGTTCGAGCGTAAGCAAAAGTGTATTGATTCTAAGGGCGAATATTTTGAAAAACAATAAAGCGATTCACTAAATTGTATCTGTGTTTTTCCTAACCATTTGCAGAAATTTTTCAAGCAAACCTCGTACTGGTTAACAAGAATGAATGATAATGACGCAATCGCTGTATTTGCCGCCTTCCTGAACGTACCGACAGTGTGCGGTGCACACCCTGCACACTCGCTAGAGCGGGCCTGTCGAATAACTAAAAAGAAAAACCAGATGCAAAGAAAAGCAATGAGACTCAAAGTAGTAGCAGAACAAGTTGGTCTTAAAATAAATGAGAAGAAGACAAAGATCCTAAAAGACGGAGAAGAGGATGGAAGAAGTATAAGCATAGAGCATAAAAATATGAAAAAGTTGAAGAATTCTGTTACTTAGGAAGTATAGTGGATAAATCGAGAGGCTCTCAAAGAGACATAAGAAGGAGAACAGAGCAAGCCCAAAAGTCGTTTTTATGCTGAGATCAAAAATATTACAGTTAAAACAAAATTACGTTTATTCCCAACCAACATTGAGAGCGTATTACTGTATGGTGCAGAAACATAGACATTAAATAAACGAACTATACGAATATTACAAACATTCACTAATAAATGTCAAATCCGTAAATCTAAACTTATATTTACTGTAGAAAATGTGTATAAGAGTAATGTAAAATATAGCTAAGCTTATCATTTAATAAAACTCAAGTTACAATAGTTTGACCTGCTTTGCTTGGGCCTATTTTAGCAATCATAATATTATATTATAAAAACTGTTATTTTTTGTAATTTTAAAACACTGGTAGATTGAATGTGTGATCGTAGAGCTTGAAGAAGAAGCTTGAATACGGGACCCCCAAAAAATCCCGCTCCGGGCCCCATATGGTGTAGGTACGCCACCGTTTTTATTTAAATAGTTACAGTTTCAGCTACAATAAATTTCAATGTATTATATTATTGAGAGTCAAGACTCGAGAGTATAGCAGTTTTGTTAGTTCTATAAAAAAGATGCTCTTTAATTGTATTAGATGTACAATCTCAGTACAAAAGAGCAAACTTAATATTTCAAGATTTCCCATTTTTTTGTGTATGATGTATATTGGCTGCTACCGAATATTCCGCTTATAAGAACAATAATGAGTACGAAAAAGTTGAGTTTAAATTTAAATGGCATATACATAAGCGTTAATTCAATCAACGGCATAAGTCACACAGAGGATTTCGATACGCCCACGCGTTTTAAAAGGCAAACAGATGGTGAGTGATGGAATGCATCGTCCAGTGTTGTATTACTAAATTAAACATGTCCTAGGTATACGCATTTTCTGTGTTAAGGCAGGGTTGTAGTCCGTAGCCAGTGGCGTAGCGATATTGTCATGGGTCTGGGTTCGAAACTTCTGACCGAACTGGATTTGTTCGAAATACTTCCGTCTTGGTAGAGGTCTCAAGTATACTTCCGTATACCTGCGTGTTTTTTTAATATGCCTTTGCGTATTGACTTTTTAAATTTTTATTTATAGGTATACAGTGTATACCCGTGTATACCCTCCAATACAATATTGGTATTACCAGTCTTACCTTAAAATTATACTGTTTAGATTACTTGCACTCATTATTGTAGTATAGTCGAATTTTCCGGTAAAAGGCAGTATATCGTTTATTATTAATTATTAAATTACAGACGATGAATCATTTTTGATACTTTATCGTAAGATCTATATATCAAAGGTTAAGGATATTTTTTAAATATCGCTATTTCATATTGAAATTTCAATATTACCCAGCCCTAATTATAAGAAAGGAAGACAGAAAGATTTGTTTACTATATTAATTATAAATGGAAGATTGTTTAATAAAATAGTATTACACCATAAGACTTTTAAAATTGTAAAACAAACTTTCGTCATTAAATAATAAACAATTGGGGAAACTTACATTTACTGAAGCCGATCTTCATTGAGGGTCGAAATCATCAAGGCCTCCCGAATTAGAGTGCAATACTATTATTAGGCCACTTTAGACAATTGCAAACAAACACTACATATTTTTCAACTATTTCAGCATTTCTCTTTTCATCCTACTCCTTATTAAAAAAACTATGAAGCTAAACACTTTCATAAATGCAAAATTAGATTATAAATATTTTAAAGCAGGATGCGTTGAAGTAGTGTTAATTTTTAATGAAAATATTCTTTATATAATACCGACTATGTTTACACGCATTTAATCATCGCTATCATTATGCGCCCATACAATACTATTACCTACTATTGTAGGATAAGTGAATTATGTAGTTTGCTGAACGTTGATCACAGTCAAAATCCAAGGACTGCTTCACTAGAACGTTATCAGTCTATACCTAGCTGCCTACTACATAAAATTAATAACAAATTATAATAGGAATTGTCTCTAACAAATTTAATTTATTTTTTTACTTTCCTATATAATCAAATATGATAATGTAAAAACATCATTATTTTAAGCAACAAAAAATTTTGTGAAAATGTACTTTGATTAAACGTATGTGTAGTGTGTAAGCCGATTCTTCAATATGGTTTTTATCTAAACCAATTAATTTAAATGTGAAAGTAAAAGGTTCGTAGTTAGCATAATTACGAAATAGGTTTGTTAACCAATAATAGGTTTTTATCAAACTAAAAACTTCTACTTTAAAAGTGCACTGAAAATTTTAGAAACAAAAGAAAACAAAATTTTCGATTTATTTTTTCCTTGTAAAGTTAGTTCTTTTGGCTTTAAAAGTAATAGTAATTTCAAGTAACAATCAATATTGTTTTTTCTTTTTTAAATACCTTACACGCACAAATCCGCGTATTTCCAAAAAAAGTTTTTTTAGATCATAAACAAGATCATAAAAATTTGAAAGCTGGAACTGATTAGAAACTTAATTGAATTAAGTTTTTCTTAAATTTCAAGTTATTCCTGTTTCTCTTACAAAAATGAGGTTATCAGAAGGGGGAAGGCAACATACAGATAGGAAAATAGGAAAGTCATAAATAGTTTCGCTTAGGTCTTTTGGTATTTCTTTAACTGTCCTGTTGTAAATCATCCATTCTACCTTAAATATTGCAGAAGTTGAGCGACCTCAAAAAATTTTTTTTGAGTGTACCGCAATCTTCATCTGGTTCGTATATTTATAGCTACTTTGAGATTTTTAAAGTCAGAAATGGTTCTAAAATTCTTCTAAGGAATTTGTGGAAAACGATCAAACTGTACAAGATCATTGTGATAATCAGAAACTACTCGATTTCCTTTTATTAATATAATCGATCTAATAATCAAATAACCCTTGAGGTTTAATGATTCCATTTCCTAGAACATGAATTTAATTGGTAACCCTAAGAGGAAAGAACAGGTAGACAACATATATGTACGGTTACAAAAGCTATTGGTCTTGTATTTTATTTTCGGTAGCAGTTTCTACAAAGAAGCAGCATGACTGCGCCAAGTTGTGTTAACAAAATTGCTTTTTGAATTGACACTGAACGGAGTAGTGTCTAGACAAAAACTGTTCTCTTTTCACAAGCTTTACATTTTAGTTAATCTCTGACACGTTTAAGAAACAGAACTGTTTGTTGTACTTAACCAATACGGTCAATGTTGCCAATGCAAAAACTGCTAATTTCTCATTATTACAGATGAAGATATCCGTCATTTACCACCGTATTAAAATTTTGTCTTTAGGAATCATAATATGATCCTCTTTACTATTATTTTTCTTGCATATTAATCAGAAAAATAATAAGTCTCTGAGTACATACAAATAAATAATTTTGTTTCTCACAGTATGTCGTTAGACATATCATGTACAGAAAGGAAAAGTACGATTAAATTAGATTTTTCCACATTTTCTCCAAACTCAAGAAAAAAATTCTACCAAACTTCCCACCCGCAAACTAATTTCCCGAAATGTGAGGAACTTCCCACCAATTGGCAACACTGATACGATGTACTAGACTTTGCGGCAGGCACTTTTATTGGAAGTGTTTAGATTCTTCAATAGGTCTTCAAAGTCGGGAGGGCTATAACATGTCAGCTTCAACCCTTTTAAGAAAAGTTTATCGACCTCTTCAAAATAATCGTTTAGAAGTAACAGTAAATATTTTTCACGTGAGAAACTTAGATTAAATTAGAAGTAACTAAGAACTAAACCAGAGAAAAAGTGAGAACTTCTTAAATAAAAATTTCTCGTTTAGTTGTTTTGGAGTTTCTGTTGCAATCATCGTTTGAAATTAAATCCCACATCAATTAAAGATATGAAGGATTAATGACTCGATAACTATAAAAAACTTTAGATAGAAATTTTTATTTTTTTTTACTTTTTGATTCTTCTTCACGATTAACACCGTTTTCGAAATTTTGCTTTACATTAGTAATTACTCGGAATTTCAATTCAAGCTGATATGAATTTTGATTTGATTGGATTAGAGTAATACTCAAATATTCCAAACCTTCTGTACAAACATTATAGTCCATCTAAATATTTGCTGTCAATAAATTTAAGAAATTGGCCTTTTTAAAATTCTTAAAACCTAGAAATATTGCTCTCAAATTCTAAACATTTCGAATCAAGAATTGATTTTGACCTTCTTCAGATTCTCTTATATTTATACACAAGTTATTGGTTGCATTGACAATAAGTACTTAAATCTAAATGATTTGTGTTATTTCTGAAAAAAAAGACAGTGTAATGCCTAATCGACTGAAGAACTGCTATTGAAATCGCATAAATGCACCCGTATACGTTCAATGCAGATCAGAACATAGACAAGTTCAAAGATTAATACAAGAATAGCATATTGAGCAAATATACTTGGAAATCAAAGACCGAAAAGGAAGACAAACCAAGATCTACATCTGCTTCTTAAAAGATGTGGTCAAACTGAAAGTATAGTGAAGTGAAACCGATATTTTATTGTCTGTCCAAAATACGCAGAAAAATGTCTAATTTCGAAAGCAACTCCTTTGTATTTTGATCAAATGTAAGCTCTGATTCAGAAAAGAAAAATATTAGTCTTAACCTATGTTTGCTTAATGTCTTTTACTTCGTTTAGATAGATTCAATTTCACTACCAAGTAACCAATGATAACAGGATAGATGAAGATGTTGGGTTTAGTTTCTCTATTGATATTTACAGCATGTAAGAATTTGGTTGTTGATGATGATGCTTATTTCTGTCTTTAAAAGCTTTTCCCATTTATATCCAAAAAGGAAACGAGAACGAATAGGTGTTAAAATTGAATCTTTTTGGTCGCATTTGCTGCAATCTTGGTACTTGAACAAAATTGAATCGTTTCTATAAGCGAAATGGGTAATTTTGAAAGGTATTGCAATGTCTTTTGATGTAGTGATTCCTATAGCAATTCTATATACATTAGCTTATAAAACAAGTTACTGCGTTTGAAAAGGGCCGTAAGTAAAATTGCCATGTACAAAAATGTCTGTCCAAAGCAAGATACGGTCGTTAAACAGATTGACAATGGGATAAAAGATCAAGAAAGTAACTACATTTTTTTAATAATCAAACACAAGCTTTTGTTCCAAAACATAGCTCAGGAAGCCGCTCAAATATATCTGCGTTCTTACAAGTTCTATTTAATCACGGTACAGTCTCGTTACGTTTTGTCTCGAATGATGGCACTATACATAAATTACATTTACCTGTAATTTACACAGAACCTTAAGTACTGTCTCTTATCTATTTTTGAGATGAGAGCAAAGGGAGTAAGCAAACGCCAATTGACATTTGAAAACTTAAATCTAAAAGCAACCATAACTCTACTGATGAATGCAAAAAAATGAGGAAGAGTAGTTTTTGAACGCTTTATTCCATTTATCAAGCACTGATAGTTTTGGAAAGCAAATCGGTTGGGATTATGCACAGATTGGTGACAGTTTGAGATTTTTCTATCCCATGGTGATGATTCCTCTCTTTGACAAGTATAGTCTCCAGATATATAATTACATGTTTTTCTCTGTTTCTCTCTGAAAGTCAGATAACATTCCTGATGGAACTGAGAAAGCAACATTGGTTACCACATGGAAAAAATTACTTTTCTGTCTAGATTTTGAAATTTTTCATGATGAAATGCTAGTTGTAGTTCTAAAAACGTCTGAGATAGACTTGAACAAAAAAATTAATTAATCAGACCAAACAAGAATAAAAAATTTTCTTTTTAATCGTAACATAAATTACAAAAATAATTAAAAACGATATTGATAACTTCTAAGTATTTGATTGTTATGAAGACAACCTACACTATACATTTGGAATGCAGATTATCATTATTTGTTAACAAGCGCAAAAAAAGAGAAGAATGGAAAAGTACGAAGAATGCATCCGGTGGAGATTTAATAAAAATTTTCATAGATCCAAACAACAAGACTAACTGTTACTGTACTTGTACTTTTACTACTATTACTACTACTACTACTACTACTACTACTACAGGAAAAATGAATGGTTTCGAGTAAGATGGAATTTTACCGTCGCTTGGATACTATCGAGGATAGTCTTACGAATCTTTAAAAATGTCCTAGATCAACACCCTATATCTCGTTATCATAATTATTCCACACACTCGAACTTAATGAAATGTAAATTGTTATTAATTCTAGACTTCTTGTTTTATTGTTTGCAGACAGTTTGCTTTAGTATCTTATAAAACTAAAATTTTTAAGAAGGCGGATAACAAAATAATAAATTTAACTTAGGCTGTGAAGGTTTATAATTATAAATTACTAACACAATAATAATAAATTAACAAAATGTCTACAATAATAAATAAAAATATTTAAAGATAATGTATAGTACCTTGAAAAGGATATCCTGAAAAACATGGCCTATGCATAATTCCTAGATTTCCTGTTACAGTCATTTCGAATTAAAATTGAAACACAAAAGCACTTAACCAATCTATCAACGGCACAAAATGTCCATAAAATTATTCTCGTTTGTCCTAATTTTCATTATGAGTTAACACAAAACAATAAATTAAATCAATAAACACATGAAAATATTTAACAATTTATTCACACGATTTACAAAACAAGCAATGAGAGAAAAACCAAAAAGGTATTTAAAAATTAGTCAGAATATAATTTTCTGATTTGTGTTCTATGTGTGTACAGAATTGGAATTAGTTTTTAATTACGCGCGGCATTTCAAAAACGAATTTGTTACTTAGGCACCCAAAAAATTAAATTGGCATCAAATCAAAAAGTCAATCGAACCGTATAATTGATAAAGTGAAAAAAGATTTCTACAAAAGACGTGGTCCAGACGACTTGATCTCGAAGACTAACTCAAAATATTTTGACTTGAAAATCATGTTTAGAGTTTGGCTCCGCCTATTTGCAACGCCTACAAATTTTTCGAGTAAACGCTCAGATAAGCCACTTTTTGTCGCGTTCGGTTTGGGATTTTAGCTTCATTATTTTATTTTTTTATTTATTTATTTTTTATAATAATATTTAATTAAAAATTTGAATTAAATTTTAAATTAATTACAAGAATTTTCTCTGAGGTATTATTGATTTTTTTCCTTAATTTTAATAAGAAGTTTATGCTGTTTTAAATGTAAGGGCATTTAAAAAACCTACACCGATAATGATAAGAAAGCACTTTGATTTATAACCTACACAACATTTTGCTTTAAAAAAGTAATAATAATAAACCGAGAAACAAACGCAGGAAAAATTGGCAGTTTTATTTAATTTTCTTTAACGTAATTGGTTGAAAAGGATTAAAATAATCAATAAAGAAGATCTTAAGTTAAGGATGAAAAAAATATAAAATTGAATTTTTCTGTCTGTGCATGTAATTTAAGATAATTATTGTCCAAGTAAAAAGTGGATCTATTATTAAAGCTCCTCCTACAAGGGAATCTTCCAAACTCATTGGTTTAAAATTCCCCCAATAGAAAGTAAAGATGAAAAGCTATAATCCGGATGCTATCATTTTTTATCTTTGTAGTGTCTGTATATTGAGACATTTTGTAACATTTTACATATGTAGGAGAGGAATTTGAAAACAAAAACTGAGCATTTCAAAATAATAGTAACATATAAAGAAAGAACTAATCTAAAGACAGCCGTTTCTAATTGTTCTTTTTTTTAAAGCAAATACTTAAAAATAGCAAAAGCTTTTCTGAAATAAAATTGTTATAATGTACAGGCTATTTAATTTTCTCGAAAATGTAAGGTCTTAAATTGATAAATAATAAAGTTTATCATTTTCTTCTTTTTTTGCATGCATTCGTTGTTCTGGCTGATTCGAATTTTGGAGATTTAAACAGCTTTGAAAATTATTTTTGGCAGACTCACTGTTTCGTAACAAATCGAATCAACTTGAAATAATTTTAATTTATCAGGACTTTAGAAGATTAGTAATTCCTAAATTTTGTTTTCAAAAACATTGACCATTTCTTTCTAAATTGAATCACGAACAGATTATAAAAAACATATCGTTTAAATAGTACCTCAAAATACTTAATTTTAATTATAATTTATACTTTCTCCTCTTTCGCAAATTTTCTGAAACAAAACAGATAGCAGTTTTTCTTTTTATGCAAACAGTACTATATTATACGATAGGACATGGATTCAACCATTACCTTCTCGAAGTCTTATAGTTGTCTACTAATTTCACTACTACCACATCAATGGGATTTGCTCACATGTAAGAATTGGAAGGGCAACATTTCTAAATTTTTTTCTCCTTCAGCTTATCTCACGAAAAACAAGATTGCTTTATTTCAGCTTGATCCTTTTTTTTTCATGCATCTGACATAATTCAACACATAACATATGGTGAGAATATAATTGTTATATAATGAAACGTCAGAAAACCCTTTGATGATCTTTACCTTCTTTCACCAAAAAGATTTAATTTATACTGAAACGGCAAGGGAACATAAATAATCGAGCTTACATTTTCAGTGGATTCCTTGTTTTCTTAAGTGCTTTTAAAACTACCCTTCAGAGCCTCAGGGCTTGAAATTAAAATTTGTCCAAATTGTCACCTATAGTCTGACGAATTAAAGACGGTTGCTAATTATCAATATAACTACCAAAATTTCTCATTTTCTTTTGATAACTGTCTCTGATTTCTCTTTTCAACTTCCACTCTGAAGGTTTTCTTTAATTTGTCGACGTCGCTAATGTAAGAAGGCAACAACAGCCTAATTTTTCAATTAACTATATTAACCTGCATTCTAAATATTGGCCCTTGTCATCTTGATGGTGTACTATAGTTACTTGATTTAAAGGTTACAGTACTATACGTTTCTCAATCTTCTGCGTATTTCATAAAACATTTTCAAATGAGACCTCCATGCTTATTTACAGCAAAGTGTGTTTGGGTAGTCCCGCCTCCCTAACACATTATTGTTGTTGATGTAGAACAAAAACGTGGGTTAGGAATACGAACGCAAATGTTATTTTCAAAGACTTGATTTTTACATTTAATATTTAAAAAAAAATTAGAAAGATTTTTCTTTTTGTTAGAAAAACGAAATCTTTTTAAAAATATTTTCCCGCAAGCTAGAAAATTTTGGTAAACAATTTGACCGCTCAAAGTCTTTGAGATTACCTTCTATAAGGCCAACACAAGCTTCATATACCCACGTTTTATATTTTACACTTTACCAATTGTGAATTGTAACTTGCTTAGAAGAAACAGTAAAAAGGTTTCTTTTCAGTGTTTGCGCCTTGTAATTAATCGCATTTGTTTTGAGGTCTTTCTGTTTTCATCGTGTAAATAAAGTCAGGTATTCGAATTAACTTAGAAACGCTGTAGAAGTATTAGCGGCGGCAGTAGAAGCGTTGTCAGCAAAGGGATCATTTTTGGGTTTAATGACTGTAACGCCTACTATGTTTATCTTGCGAAAATCCTTTGATTGCCTGCCTTCCTGTTAATGTTAAGGAGAAGCAGCCTGATTTGGAATCCAGTAATTATATTTCTGGAGAGTTGACAGCCTGGACTAGGGGCATATGCATACTCTAGAATTGTTGGTGGGTCAGATGGATATGTGACAGTGGATCTATGTAAACTTTCTCTGTATTTTGGAGATGGTAAGCGTTTTTTACCAAACTAGTTGGAAAGTTTACTGAACTAATATTTCGTAACCATCTGTTTGCAGAAAGATTTTGCTTCCACTATCTGAGCATTTGATTATTGCACCGAAAGACTTTACCAAGCATCTGTAACTCGTGGGCCGTATTGGATGACTATATTGACAGTTTATATGTAGCCATAGCTACATCCATATGGAAAGATGCACTATGTGAAATTGCAAAAGGATGTAACCATTTGACAAATATTTATTGGTTATGCTCATCTTCATAGTAGATCCCGGGGGTAAATCATCACTAAAAGTATGTTGCTTTATCAACCATTTGAAATTATTATAGGAGATATTTATTGGCTGTCTTGACGCGCTTACATAAGCAACCACCGTCACATTATCTACATATTCATTTAACATATGATGAACATGCTTTGAACCATTGGCAGCTAAAGCAGACTGTAAATAATGAACTGTTAGACAGCAACCTTCTTCATCTAAATTGAAAAGTAGTCTTGAACAATAAATAGGTTTAATTCTTGTGCCCTTGAGCAACTCATAACTTGAATTTTTTCTTGCAAATATTGCTAAATTTATTTCTAATTGCATTTTCCTTACAATAGTCAAAAAGACTTTGCAGTGACTTTGGAGCTTACTTCATATGAAATAACTTTACTGTATTGCTAGATAGGCCTTAGTCTGATAATGGTGTTGTCTTCCCACATTCTCGGTTTTTAAATGATCTCGCAAAGTGCTCGTTCGGATTTCACATTCTTGTTCCAAATAGCTTTGCTCCTTACCTTGCCTGAGTAACTTGAGGGTCTTGTTTATGAGTCTTGAAAAATTGTTTACTTCAAATGGTTTTGGACATTCCCACGTAGTTTACTGTGGAATATCTTGCCCGCTAACGTAGGTTTATCAATTCCAGACTGAGCGACATTACCCAAGCATCTTACTGAATGTACAAACTAGTATACTCAACGTCTGCTAAGGATAACAGGTCTGCGCAGAAGGGTAAATTACTAATAATTTTCTCTTTACTCAATACGTCAATAAGTTAAATAATTATTTATATATGCAAATACTCAATAAACATTTACAAAAATCATTTATTTTTAATAGAATATCTTTAATTAAAAAAAATAATATTTATTAGCTCGCAAACTGAAGTTTTGAAAATTCAAACCACTAAGGTAACAGTATGAGTATTTTGCATTTGAACCCATACAAGATAAAGCTTTAAATTCTAGCACATATGCTTGCCAGTTATCAGTTAGTATAGGTACATAGACAAATAATTTGAACTCGGAATTTATCAATCATTTTATTTTTATGGAATCTTATGCTGCAAAGCAAACAAGTGTATGGGGCTGTCCTTAAATTATGTAACGCTCCAAGGGGAAGGGGTGAGGGTCTAAAGTAGCGTTACGCAGCGTTACCAAGGGGGAGGTGGAAATCAAGAGTAACGTTACGTAATGTTATTGATAAAATATTATTTAAACTCATATTTACTTTGAATAAATTTAAGAACTTATTTGAAGCATTCGTGATTCACAAAACCATAAAACACCCAGTTTTTGTATTTTGGTTTTATTTCTGATATTTTTCATTTTTCCATTTAATTCTACACGTTAAGACCTTTACACTATTTAAAAACAAATTCAAAAGAATATTACGGAATTTTTCCATGAAATACGAAAAGTAACAAATCTTTATTCTTTCTGTAAAGATTTATTTAACTGTACATTCGTCTACTTTTATATATTTATGAGTACGCCACAGAACATTAAGAGTACACCAACAATCTACAAGTAGTTCACTCGATGATCGAAGTCACGCCCCACTACTAGCATCAGACCTGTTAGTTCTGGTATACGCTGGTCTAATGCATCAGAAAAATGTTTCATAAAATCTATTAACTAACATCTTTCAAGTTTATTATTTAAATGAATTTTAACTGTATATATCTCTTGAATAAAGTATAAGTCATTTTGCAGTTGCAAAATTGACTTGATAACCTCTTTAATAAATGGTCATTGAAATAAAGAATTCCAAATTATACAACCAAGGCACAAATTAGAGCCAGTGTATATCTTCTATTAGGTCACCAATGCATACCAAAGCTTCCCATAGTGTGCCGTAACTAAGCCATATCAGATTGTGTATTGGTCGCACAATTTGTAATTAGGTTAGAATCTCGAGAAGATCATAAGATCTACTTTTTTTATACTCTTTAAAATTGCTGATCTACAAGAATTTTTGTGGTCTACAAAGCATAACCAGCTCTCTTTACTACTTCAAAATTGTTTAGTAGTACCAGCAATATCCAAACGAGAGTCGTTAGAGAACCAGAATCCTATTTTCGTGGTTTCCCTTATGATGTAAATAAATCCATCGCCAAGGATACGAATACTGGAACAGTAATTTCCACGAATTTGATTATTTTTCATTCCATTCCGAAATAGATCTCATCTTTGGCTGAAAAGTAGTGTCCGAATTCTTAAAGCAGCCTCATCCAATGGCGTATAAAGCATGTTGACCTTTCTTTGTTCCTTTGCCACCAATGACGGAAACCTGTAGAAATTTAGAACGTTCAAGTAAAAAAACTAGACGTTCCAGTTTTTGTTACTCATAGTTCTTTTATTTGTAAATTTCTGAAATTGGACAAGTACAAGTTAGGACCACCACCTAAAGCGTTTTTGCTATCCCTCAAAAACGAAAGAGTACCGTTGCTCAATACAGTTTGAGAAGCACTAGTGTAAATAACAGTCTTTTTGCAGGAAAATAGCACTTTTGTATTACTAGATAAATTCTAAATTTTTTTTTTCACTAATCCGCCACGTTCTTCTTTGATATGATGATGTAACTAACATTCATTACTAAACCTAGCTCATTCTTTGTAAGTAAACGTGTGGATAAAACTGTAGTTTTTGCAATCCGTTTTTGAAATTGCTATTATGTAACGTCAAAAGATCTCAGAATATATACTTTAAATATCAAACATAACATTATGTTTCTTTAGTCACTCGTTACTAATGCCCCTTTACGGTGTACACGTACGTATAGATTCTCACTTCGACGTTACCTGCCTTGACGCCATTAAAAAAACTGTCACAACCAGTCAACAGCCAATGTTAACGTGCATGTACGTTTGATGATAAATTCCGTTTTGTTATATCCAAGTTACTCTTGTTTTTAACATTGAGAATAATTGCTTTTTGCTTTTAATCATAGGAAAAGCAATCTCAGGCAATATTAAGGGAATATTGACCTAGATCTAGTATAAATCTAAATACTTGAAGCTTTACTATAGATGTGAAGTTAGCAACGATGCTTTAGTCAAACGCAGTCAATTCGTGTATCTGTCGTAAGTCTCAAACAGACTTTAGATTTTTGATAGTTATTGTTATTGTATGAAAGATCCCTAATGTTATGGGCACAGGGACAATTAGGTAATACAAGAGACCATGTTGAACTTTAACGGGCTGTTTGAAATCTGAGAGAGCGAACTTAAACATTAAACATTTTGGTACTTAAATTACAATTTTCTGCCTACAGAAGAATAAGTAATTAATTTTGTAATGTTACAATATCATGGAAATTGCTATTTGCGCAACTTATTTAAAAATGTTGTCTAAAAGTTGATGAGTGCGGATTCTCATTTGAGGTGTTAATTGGACTATTGCTACACTCTGTTGCTATATCTTATCGTGACGTTTCGAAAGCTGACTCTGTTTCCGTCCAGGACAAACGCCTGAGGACGGAAGCAAAATATTGCAACAGAGTGTGGCAGTAGCCCACTTAACTCTTTAAATTATCTAGAAATGTGTATAATCCTCTTACAATAGAACAAAACGCTGACTGTTCACAAAAGATAAATGAATGTTAACAGGTAACAGATCTGCTTTGGTGTTGAGAATTTAATCTGTGTATTAAAGTGATTTCATTGATGTAAAGAAGATTGATCCCCATCTTTGCGCCAAGTTTCAATAAGATGTTATTGATATTGGCCTGCTGTGTTCCATACCAGAAAATTTGTTTGATGTGACTCTAACACCATAAGCGAGAGCATCTAATATTTGATCCGCCTTAGAAGCTCATGCATTAAGAAGACATTGGTCATTGGGTGTAAGAGAGATAAATATCCCAGCTTGTTGGAAAGCTATAGGTTGGTTAACCACAGAGAGTTGCTCAAATGATAGCAAAAAGACATATTTGTTAGAATCTTTATGCGAAAACACATCAAAATCGTCACCTAATCTCTATAATGTTAATTTGTAAGATTTGGGACTGTACCTAAAAAAAGTACTACATCATAAAGAAAGGAATCCACCAAAGGAAATATCTTTATGATAAAACCGCCACGACCTATAAAATTAAAAAGTTTGATCAAAATAATTTAAGTGAACCGGGCAATCAATAAAGTGATTCTTATAGTAGTATTTTAATTTAAGAATTAAAAAATCAAACTCAGAGCGTTTGAAATTATCGGTTCGTTAAGTTTCTGAGATTTTATTTGGGCCGTAACTCAGAAATAACTATTTTATGCCAGAATTGGATTCGAGGTTACTGTCAAAGATGTGAACATTTTGAGCCCAAGAGTAGGCAAGGATTCAGACAAAGAGACTCTCCCAACAAAACAATTTGCAAGAAAAATACGCTTTCAAGATTTCGATTTCTAGAGTAAAATCTTCTTCTTAGTTTAAACCGTCTGTCTGTCTAAAACTGGTTATTCGGTTTATAGCTACTACGTATTAGTTTCTCCAAAGAATCTATACCAAATGTGCAGTAGAAATAACTGAGGTTATAGGCTGGATACGAGCAGTGTAATGAAGCAATAAATTTTAAAGATCAAATCTGAAAAGATCGTGGACACGGTCTAACTCTAATGGATTTAAACAAAATTCCAATCACAAACCAGAGCTTTACATAATTTGTTGCAGAATACAGAAGAATCCAGAATTTTTAAAGCACTGAAGACCCAAAAACAATACTGCTTTGTTTGCTAGTTAAAGATACGTACTATACTAAAATACTATTATTATAGGTACTTGAATTTCTACCCAAAAGTTCGTTCTGAAAAAACGCTAAATGAAGCTACGATTTTGGCATGTAGAAATAAAGCAGACCCTACTAACGTTGAAAATCACGATTTCAATTACATTGTCACAAATGAAACAAAGTCTTTATGCCAAAATGAAAACCTTGACATCGGCATCGGTATGGGCGTTAACGATGGAAATTCGTAGCCATTGGAAGAATTACAGATTTTACAAGCTGATGATTTTGGCGACGATATAGCAGCTCCCGATTACGTTCCTAACGAAGAAAATTCTGATGACAACGTCGAACAATCTACACAAGATGATGAAAACTATAGATATAAAGATAAAATGCAAGTAATAATATGTATAAACATAGAACATTCAGAAAATACGGCAAATAAAAATATTAGAATATAAGTTTCTTCGAAGAAAAAGCGACTCTGCAAAGCTTCCTTGATACAGATCTGACAACGGTTCTTTTGTCAATTTTATTCTAGGTTACTACAATAGCAGTATATTATCTATTGTTTTAGAAACTTTAAAAAATGAACATGGTAATGAAAAACTAAGTCTTTCTCGTGATGCCAGAGGACACCATCTTCTTTCCGACAGAAGGAATAGAGAAAGTATTCTAAATCATATCAGCAGCTTTAATCCACAACATTCTCATTATATGTAAAAGACAATTGCTAATATCTACCACTTGACTGAACTGTAAGGTTTATGCATGATGACTTTTTTAGACAATAATCCCGATAAAGTAGTGTTATAAAATTTCTAGAAGAACTGTAAATACTCTAATCATTGAATTTTATCATCAAATGCTGAAAATGTACAAAGTTTGGAGCTCACAGAAGGAAACCAATCTGAGGAAAACAAGCCGAGTATGTCGTTTGTGCCTTTTTAGTTCTTCGTAAACAACCAAATTGTTTATTATATGGATAGATTAGATATTTTATTCTTCCTTTATTGGACCTGTATTAATTCAAACTCTTGTGCTACAAATCAGATTACTGTGATATATCTGGTACCTGAGCATACTTTTATGGCGGCGGATGGAGGGATTAAACAACAAATGCAAAAACAAAAGAATATTTATGATTTTTAAACTTTTATGTTAATATGATTAGGATTATTCGTATATTGTGGTTTCTAAAGAGCGATATAACATTTTGTCTTGCAAAAGTAGGGTAATTCCGGGAGAGATGCCCATAGTTTTGTAGAATATTCTGTAAAATTCGGTATTAAGTCATAGAGTTATAATGTTTATTCAAAATATAACTTTAATATTCTGTAAACATTATAAGCAATAAAGAAAAACAAAGTGGAATTTATTATAAAGCATCTAAAAAAATTCATAAAGGAAAAGTGCATTTGGCCATCTCTCCCGAGATGCCAGGGTCCACTTGCTATAATCATTACACATATGATTGTACATAGCTAGAACAGTTTTCATGTAACCACTTTAAACAAATGGTACACTTAATCCAGTCCACTTTACTTTTAGTTTTGTAATACTTTTCACTACATTACGTGCATTCGCTGTCTTGGGAATAATCTTCTGCGTCTTCTTCGTAATCTGAATAATAGGATGTGTTACTATCGCTGCTTTATTCGACCACGGCAGTCGTTTTGAAAAACTTGCTTTTACCTTTTATCTTCTTAATATCTGTTGCTTTATTTTTTTGTATTGTTTTCTCTTTAACTGCGCTCTCTTTTGCTTTTTTAATATTTTATTTGTTTTTCGCTTTTATTGAGTTGTCTGGTGTTGTTGGAATAGCTGCAGCTTGTTTCTCTTTTTTGGCTTAGGTAGATCTGACACAGAAGATATTTAAGACAATTATTTGCTTGGCATAAAATCTTTAGCTTGGCTTAAAGTTATGGCGGCCTTAAGTGGTGTTGTTTAGTGGCAGATGATATCCTGTACTTCTGGACTGATGGTTCGATCTTCATTAGATGTTGATGGCATGGCAAAATCGGAATTGTCATCGTATGGATACCTCGGCTGTACTTTGTTGATCACATCTGTGAATATCCTGATGTAAATTATTTGAAAAAATGCCTAATATTGGACATAGGATAATTGAATAAAGTAACAATAATTAAGAATAAATACCGTAACAAAATATTATAGCAATTGAAACAACAAAAATTTAAAATATTAATAAGTGGTTGCATCTCTACGGGCATCAATAACTGCTTGGCACCTTGGCGGCAAACTTGTAATGCAGTTGTCAATATACTCTTGTGGTATTTCATGCCAACGAATCGGTAATACAGCTGCAAGCTGCTGAATAGTGGCTGGTTGCGGATGGTGATTGTCCAGTTATCTCTGAAGCATAGCCCATACGTGCTCAATTACATTGGAAGGGCTAGATGATTAATTTATTCATCTCTAATTGCATCATGAACAATGCGCACACGGTCCTAACAACTCTGCAATATCAACCTGTACGTCGCTCTCCTCTTTGCTGCAAACCAACCGGAAAATTAACTTGTTCTGGTGTTAAATGTTGTCTTTCCATGGAAAGTGTCTACGATATTTAACAAAGTATTGAAAATGATAAGATAATACACTTGATCATTTACAATCACTGTGTTTTCAACAAACTTTGAAACAATTGTTATTTTTACCTACTTGATCCAATGTTCATTTAATAGCTACATCCCCACATTTTGGAAATCCTCGTTTTTAAATAGTTTATATCTGACAGAAAGCCTCATTTAGAAACAAGATTTTCAACCCCGGTAACTTTATGCATTTGGAAAATAAAATTAAGCAAACGGAATAATATTCAGGAAGAAACTGTACCTTACTTCAGCGAAGTAGTTGCAACACGATTCATTTACAAGTCAGATATATGATGAGCGATTTCAAGTCAACTCAATAAAATTGGAAGTCCGCTAAGTTGCATTTATCAGAGACTGGATCGATCCGCGTGAAGTAGAAGTAAGAAAGAAAACCGCTATCTGCACTAAATTAGTTCCCAAGCTGTCATTTAATAGCAGAGATGATTTTTTCGAAGTTTTGTTCAGTTCCAAATTTAGTTCTTTCTCACTTGGGTTGTAATATACTTTTTGGCGTTACCCCACATCTATGACAATTTCGTAGCTGATAGGATCACATAATTAACAGAAAACTATGGTAGAACCGCTTATGCTATTTTTTTTGGAAAAATAAGATATCTTCCTAAAATATTTAACTGCCTTACGAATAGGTATATTGGTGAAAAGGCATCTACCAAATATGAATGAGAAATAAACTTTTTATTCAAAGTTTATGAAGAGCCTTAATTTTTCGAGTTTACCATTTTTTACATAGACGGTTTTACCCTAGCAGGAGAGAAGTTACTTCCTTGTAAGATCACTATGACAGAAAACTAAGTGCTAAGTAAAGTTTTACGAATAAATGAAAATACTCGATAAAGATTTAGCATTTACTCTTGGTCTCACATCATTATTATTTTACAATAGAATAAAAGCCAAAATCTGTTAAATGTTAAAAGATTTATTTTCTTACATTGAGCAACATATCACAATAGCAAATTTAAAGTCTCTGTATTTGTTTAAAAATCTTTCAGAAATAATATAAATATTGCAGGTCGTTCAATACAAAATATACCTTAAATTTTTACACTTTGCAATGCGGAAATAAAACAATGCGGTTTTTTTTGCAAATCACTACAAGGAATCTCGAAATTATTTAATTCCAAAAAAGAAATAATAATTAATTATTTAATTAAAACACCCTGTGTTAGAATTACTTTACTAAAAGCGTAGGCGTTACAAGTTTAAATATCAAATTCCCACGAAAATTAAATTGAATTCCCACTGTTCTGTTCTGCCTACATTCGCAACTTTTGTTATGATTCTCACTGAAACAGGGTATTTTATTTGCTTAATGAGTTTTCGCAAACATACGTAGATAGATACCAAATAAAATAAAATAGAAATTTCTTGCTTATGAATAATTTAATAATCAATTGGTAATAATAATAATAATAATAATAATAAGGAAAAGAAAACAAAAATTAAACAAAAACTAAAATGATAATGTAGTAATAACCAATCTAAAATTTAAATTAGCTTCCTCTTTATTACGATGTCCCCTTTTCACTAATATTCACATTTAAGAAACCATATTATGATTAAGCAAATTATTAAGAATTAAGCAATTTCGTGGTAATTTAAATTTCCTAGTAAAGAACTTCATGTTTGTTAACAGAATTTAAAATCTTAAAGAGATCATAAAACGTGATGGTCCAGGCTTGTGTATTGTAACAGAAGAAGTCGTGTTGTTAGGAATTTTAAAAAGGAATAATTTATCTCGAACTTAACTTTTACACACAGCAGGATAAATACAGTAGGAGTATAAATGTTGACAAGTTTTCTAAAATATTAGCCCCGTAATATAGCCATAAAACCATTTTTCTCTTTTTCCATGCAATTTGACATTTTGAAGCTTCGGGTTTTTGAGGGAGATACGGTTCTGTGACCGATTATGTTCACTGTTAAATAGAAAGTAACTTAAAAATGTTTATGGTGGTGATGAAACTTACAATAGATAATGATTTGTGAGAATTCGGATGGCTTAATCTTTAATTTTAAGCTTATTTTAGAAGATAGGGATTTGATTGCATTTTATCTGCTGCTGCTACCAGGAAGTTTTAACTTTTTATTGAATAATCTAAAATTTCTTTTATGATTTTGCAGATTAAAACTTAATATCATAAACCATGGAAGATGGAAAAATTGAAAGTTTGATTAGCAAGAAATACGTTGTGCTTGTGCAGTACCTCTCAACAAAACAGACTAGCATACGTACTTGTCCCTGCATATAATAAAAGAAATATTCAACAAAAAACATCTTTTATTGCTCTAATCAACGTATGTCATGGCTTGTTATGTAGTGCAGCATAAAATAAACAATGGTGCAATGTATTAAACATAAACAAAAAATAGAAAACTGTAATGCATAACATACACTCACAAAAAACAATCTTTGAACATTTGTTGACAATTTTAGATAGGCGTATAGGCTTTGGTTTTAACAAAACCAATAAAACTAGCTTTGACAAGAGATGAATAATTAATCATATATAGAATTTGCTTGTGTAAATTTGCAGGAGCTTTATTTTAAGAATTCACTATCTTTTTATGACTCGCAAATTTGCATAATTAACATCATGGTTATCACCTGCTGCATAATCGAAAACCTTTTTTAATTCTCTTCTTTGATTGAATTAGTTATTTTCTGTTTTTTCTTGCTTTCTTGTTTATTTATCTCAGAAGAATGTTTTAGTTTAATTTATCCACATCAAAGCAGAGCAAGGGCACATTTAAAAGATCTCTTTTGATTCAGTATCTGAAGTTTTTTTATTGCATTGTCCAAAAGACTACAGTGGGCAAGAAATTTCGGGCAGAAGACTAAACGCCAGTTTAAGTGGTTTAAGTTAGTTTACAAGACAAAGTTTGTAACACTAAAGAACTTACTTCGTAAATTCAACCGTTTAGTGCATGGTAGAATTCCATGTGAGCGATTATTCTATAAAATAATATACACAGGAAACCGAGAAGTTTGATTAACGTTCTGCAAGGTTTCATATAAATAAGAATTTTGGCCTTAAGAAGGAAGAGAGGCTTTTTTCAAAATCCTAGTAAAAGGTATGCTATCCATGGCTTTCTTCTCTTAAGTTTTTTTTTGTTCAGTAACTAAGAAAAATGACCATCAATCACAGAGCTACTGATTAAAGTAAAGACGAAATGTAACAAATAATAGAAGAAAGAAATAACTCATAAAAATCTTCTTCAACTAAACGCTAGTGTTGAGTTCATGGACACCTTCCTCTGTATCAAACATTAATAGTCTCCCTGCACACCTACGTTTTATAGTGATCGTGTATAGAAAACTGATATTTACTAACATTTTCGTTTTGCATAAAATAGAATATTCTGTACTTGGACACTAAAGATAGAAATTCTTGCCAAGGTCTTTACTAGCCTTTCTTATTTCTGACCAACAATAAGTAAGATTATGAACTAGAAAATTCGTAATTCTTATTCGTTTACTATTTGCAATTATCTCCAACAGTACAGGTCAGTAATTCTGCACGTATTGTAAAGACTTTGACGTGACTGAAAGAACGGACAACGAAGAACTTAGAATCTAAAATAATTACTTGTCGTAATCTACGAAGGGTCAGCCAAGAGTTAGACAGAGCTGACTTAACTGTAAATCTTCAACAAGTAGTGGATGAAATCAATGATTATCCTGATCTTTAGATTTTTAGAGCGCAATTGCAAGATGCAATAAACTCAACCGTCCTTCTATGGTAAAAGTATCGAAAAAGGTTAACTTGTGTGATAAAGACAGAACTTAAAAATATTTTATTTAAAAAGTACCGGTTACCACTAGCTGGCCATAATAAAGCTGAAAGAAAAACTAACATCGCTATCTTGAAGGAGATACATTATTAATATCATTATGCCCTTTGGCGAGCAAGCTTAACTGAATTCTCTAATTGTACAGTATAGGGTAACCTTTTAAACAATAAATACGTATAAATCCCTATCTTAATGGAATCATAACTATTATGCTAATCTACGCACGGGGCAATTAACGAAGGTCTGAAAATCAAATTTTACTCAGCGCGTTATTCATTTCTAGACAAGATTGCGAAGTGTACAACTTCTTCGTCTTTCTTACAACAAAACAGAAAGATACTGTGAAAGAGTCACATTGATGAAAAAACTATTATACCAAGGTCAATACACTTACAAGTCAAGATAATCAACAAAATTGGCCTTGCATGAAGTAATAAAATCTGTAAGAATCTTTGGACAATGTAAAGACAGCACTGAAAGGTTTTTTACGGTCAGTAAGCATCGATTCGAATAGACTTGCAGCGAGCTAATTGTGTGGATGTTTGAATACACATTTCTTGTAGATGAGGAATTTGACGTCTCACTTCTAGAAATATGTCTGTAAAGCATGGATATTGTTTCTTTTCTTTTAAAATCGAGTTGTTAACAAGACCCTTAGACGTCATAGATTGTACACTAGGCTACACTGATGATATAATCATCATTCTACAATATTGTAACCACTATTACCGTTGGGAAAGAAGAATTTGGAAAAATTGGGTTCTTAAAAAGTTGACTGTATGGAACTACCAGAATATGCTTTACTTTTACGGAGATGGGTTTTATATGGTGTCGATAGGCGATTATCGGACGCCAGATCTTATAGTTTTACTCTGTGTTGGATTCAGATGCCTGCAGGGATCTTCTCAAAGGCAGCAATACTGTCAATGTTTCTTTGGGGTTACTATTACTATGTCCAGAAAGTAAGTTCATTTTCTATTTCCCGCCGTTGCAGCGATGCGATCGTAGTTCCGCGCATGCGCGGCAATGACCTTGTATCGTTACTAAGCGATTGACGCCATTTTGAGTTAGTTATCTGCTGTTATCGTGTCACAGTGCTTGTTTATAATGGCGAAGGTAATTGAAAATTCCGCCGATTGCGAGATTAGATCAGTGATTCGGTTTCTCAATGCGAAAAATTTGAAACCAGTGGACATTCATCAACAGCTCTCTGAGGTGTATGGACAGAATGTAATGAGTTATTCTATGGTTGTGAGATGGGTAAAAAAATTCAACAATGGCCGTGTAAACGTGCACGATGAAGGAAGAAGTGGACGTCCATCATTGGTTAATGATGAACTTGTTCATGCAGTGAATGAAAAAATTAGAGGAAACCGTAAATTTACGATTTCTCTTCTTTTTATGGAATTTCCCCTAATTTCACGATCCCTTCTTCATGAAATTGTTCATGACAAACTGGGATATCGAAAGCTTTGTGCACGCTTGGTACCGAAAACTTTTACCGAGGATCACAAGAAAAAACGCCTAGGTGCCATTTCCTTAACAGTATAGTGACTGGGGACGCGACTTGGGTAGCCCATGAGACACATGAGACAAAACGGCAATCGATGGAATGGAGGCACACATCGTCACCAGCAAAGACAACATCGAAGCCGAATTTGACAACCCGGAAAATCATGTGCACAGTGTTTTGGGACAGATGTGGTGTTCTTTTAGTGGACTTTCTACCACGGGGCGAAACAATTACCGCTATTGCTTACTGTGATACGCTAAGGAAACTGCGTCGTGCAATTCAGAATAAGCGCCGTGGAAAGCTCACTAGCGGCATTTTGTTGATTCATGACAATGCTCGCCCCCACACTGCAAACCTTACACAGCAACTTTTGACTCAATTTGGATGGGAACAATTTGACCACCTACCGTATAGTCCGGACCTTACTCCCAGTGACTTCTTCCTGTTTTTAAGCCTAAAATCAAACCTCGCTGGCAAGAAATTCAATGACGACGATGAGATTAAAGAACATGTTGCAACTTGGTTACAGTTACAGGCGTCAACGTTTTATGACAAAGGAATACAAAAATTAGTGCCACGCTACGATAAATGCTTACAAAATGGTGGTAGCTATGTTGACTAATAGTTTTAAGTCTACAGATTCTTTTGCAATAAATTATTTTTCCAAATATACGTTTGTTTTATTTTACCAGTAAAAATGAACTTACTTTCTGGACATAGTGATATGAGCTTTTGGTCAACCCTATAAATCGGTTGTCGTTCATATAGTAAATTTCTGCTCCCTGGGAGTAGTGGCTTTAGAAACTGTAATAAGTTCCTCTTCAGCTCGACATGGTTGAAGAATGGGTGGTACCGTTGATTGGAATTGTTTGGCTTGGATGTTGGTAAGCCGTGAAATTTCTGGCAGCCGAAAAACGCCGAGTCTGTGAGATTTCAGGCCCAGGTATCTCGAATGGTACGGTAGTCGGACTAGGGTCCTTAAAAAGGATAAGGGAATCAGGGATCAGTCCGCAATCCTGCAATCCTAAATGTTGGCATGGTGACAGATCTATCAGTTGGACTGATAGAAAGATACAATGGGATGGGTTTAATAGTAAACTAAAACTCTTTGTGACATTTCAGGCCTGGTCGGTTTGCACAGAATTGTGGAGGGATCTGCAGATCGGTTCCATCGTCTGTCTGGCCTCCAGGTTCCCGTCGGCTTCACCGCCGCTGCTGGTGCAAGGGCAACCACGCTTAGTGCACCCACTAATACTACGAGTGCACTCCAACCCACCACGGCTGGCACTCCTGTGTACTTGACCGCTTGTATATCGGTGGACTTCAAAGTCTTGATGAAACCTGAAACATAAAACAGAGTTGCAGTGGGGAAGAGAAAGTGTCGAGGTTAGAGGATTAGGAAGGTTTGGTGATTAGGTATCCCGAGCATGGTGACCAGAGGTGTATTTTCTAGAATGTCTTGGAGGTCTTCGGAGAGCTTCTTAGGGTGGTTCGGTTCTGCTCGATGGCTCTCTTCACGAAGCCGTCAAGAAGGGTGTCGAATCTGGTGTCTATCGAAGGTGTTACAGATAGCTTGCAAACCTTCCCGAAGGTTCATCGGATCTAGTACAGGACGTATTTATACATCGGAAACGGTTAAGGCGGTGTTGCACAACGACTCATCGAACACTGCATCCTTAGAATGCGGTGACTCGTAGATATATCACAGTTTGTTACTTAGAAAACAAATGTTTGCAATAAACAGATTAAATAGGTTAATAATAATTAAATTAAGAAAAGAACTCGTTACAAGTTAAAGAAGACAACATATGGAGAAAATCATTATAAAACCGATAGCTCCTTTTGTAGTAGATAGACCGATATATGAAAGTATCATGGTGCAGTGACTATACAATAAAGTAAAGAAACTCATTTACATATTTGATATTTACATAAATTAGGTGTTTCGATAGGTTTTTGTTTAGAGGGCTCGATTGGTAAATCACCACTTGATGCTAAGAATTTCTCTTTGTAAACTCGATAATAGAACCTTTTGAACAAATACAGTAACTCAATTCGCCTTCGTGTCTAGCACACTTGAGAAAGTTAACGAAGAACAAAATACCCTGTTTCTAAAAGTTCCATCACAATTGATTTCTTTCTGGTTTAAGATTTACGTCGTGTTTTATAGAGAAGATCCTGTATCTCCTTGAAAATTTCTAAATTTTCGATTTTTTCTGGTTTTTATTACTTCCTGTTTTTGTTTTGCTGTCTAACAATTCGAGCTTGGTTTCCCATAGTTTTAATTTTTAGATTTTCGACATTAAATTTTGGCTTTTTCATTGAGCTTTGCTGCCCATGCTCTTTATTTATTATTAGACCTGTCTTTCAATTATAAAAGTGTCCAACAAAACAGTTAACTGATGGAATGAAACTTTTATGAAAAAAAGAAAAAAAGTTAAAGGGCTGTTTAATAAAGCAAAAGTAATAAGAACGATCAAGATAGCCTTCCAGGTGAAGGGTGGAGTGTAGAGTCTAGAGAGCAACTTAGCCTCTATAATAGGCTATACTCAGGAAAAATTCTTGGGGCTTGTAAAACTTCCTTTATTACTTAAATTCTTTGATAGACTGCTAGATATACTCTTTCGGGGTGGAATATTGATAGAAAGCTAAATCAAAACCATTCATTAGTCATTAGACAAAATAAACAACATACATTTTGAAGCAATTAACAGAGAAAACTCAAAGAAACTGCTGCATTAGAATTAGCAATGCGCATTGATTCTGTACTAGAGTTATCAAATCCGATATAACATATGCATGCATCCTTATAGTACAATTGTCCAAAGTAACAAAACAAAACTGAGCAATTGATACTAAATGGAAATTCTTGAGCGCATTGATAACTTAGGGAGGTTAACAGAGCAATCTGAAAGACGGTAAAGCATCGAGTTCTAAATATGAAATTAGACTAGTTTCTTCCACGAATCAAAAGTTCTAGTACGGATTTAGTTTCAGCTGGACAGATTGTGCAAATTATCTATGCTATATCTGACATGTTTTGCCTTGGCAGATCCCAAATGAATCAACCCGATTTTCGTGTTAGATACAGTTAAAGGTAGCAAACTAGCTGACAACCTTCCAGAAAAAAAGTCATTAGCATTACTGAGAAAAACTTCAGCAAAGCTGCTGAACCTGTAATTATTATATAGACTACTAAACAAATTTGAAGAAGAATATTAATAAATACTAACAAAGTTAATGTGAATAATAAGCAGAAATTTTATAAAACGGACAAGAATGTAGTGGTTTCCTTCATAACCAACCACCCATAGAACAAAAGGACGTACACGCTACCGAATATAAAACACTTAAAAGAATTATAAATCTTAACAAATCATTGTATAATAAAATGCAAAGGAATGCAATATCTTGTTAATAAAAGAAATTTTAAGGATTTTCAAGCAGAAACAAAATTTCTTTAAATCTGTATTTAAAACACCAAAAAGATAACTGAACAAAGAATTTCGAGTCAATTAAAACCCACATCAATCTGTCAGAATTGTGAGTAAATTATTTTAAAGTGTAAAACAAATTGTACAAAATGACAAAAAGTTAACGGTTTCACGTCTTAATAAACATCCACACAGAGTGTTGCACACAGCAACCGAGTCAAATTTAAAATCGGAAGCATTGAAAATTCCCCTTGAAATTGTGAAGAAAGAGAATTTTTATTACTTTATTGCTTTATTGGCTGTTGTATATTTTGTACAAAACGCCATAAATATTTATTACCTACCTAGAATTTGGGTAAAATTGTAAAAGCATCAGTGCATACTGTAAAAGTATTATATTTGCTATAAACTTTTCTTTTGATTTTTATTATTGCCTGTTACATTTTAAAAGTTAGAAATTCCACTGTTATCAACAGCAAGGTTTTCCTAAAATAATAATATAAAATAGAAATATCCTCTAACAGCTAGAGTTGATTGTTTAATTTTTTTTCGCTATTGTCAGTTCAAGTATAAATTTGTGGGTCAAAATGTATGTTAAGTTAATGGAAAAGCGCAACCTAACACAAAAACGGAACGGAAGAACTACAACAATTAATCTATTTACCGGAAATTGAAAACGAATGGCTGTGCAGCTATTGACTAGACGCCTCAGTCAACCATAACCAATAAATTTACAAGCGCTCAATAAAATCCTCCTAATATCAAGTAAATTACATTGTCAATTTTGCAATGGGTAAAAATGAAACCGTTATATTGTAGTATATAGGAATTGAAATTTCTTTTTTGCTGGTTTTCATCTCATTTTGAACAACGTTGTTCTTTCCTATTGTTATTTGGTTTTTTAGCTTTCTTTGTATAAAGCAATTTCCTATTTGCGTTTATTTTAAAAATAAATTACTTAAATGTATTATACGTTATTGGTGTATATCACACAGTGCAAGTAGAAATTATCTGAAGATTCTTCATTGTTTTTAATTTTATGCAATAAATGCATAACATGGTATTGTTTTGAATTGAGGAATTTTAATTCATATGCAAGTATGATCCATTATACTTTATCCCACAAGATAACAATTAAAGCAATTCTGATATGGACCATCGAATTTTATTGCACTTGTGCCTTGGCAGAGTTAGCAACTAAATCTTCAAAGGAAGAAATATTACGGTCTTAAGCTCTGATACGGCTTTAAAATTAAAATGATTTTCCAAAATGTGTTAAAGCTTAGTGATTATGCTATTATTTCGATACAGAAACGTAAGATATATCGATGATCAATACCGATATTCTCGTAACATTTTTCGAACGTTCGGTATTGCATCTGGTACTCCAAATATTGAAAACTAAGACCTCATCTAACACTTAAAACGTCTGTAAAACTATGTATGAAGCGAAAGAAAGTTACTATATACTATCTCGGCATAAAAACCTTCCAAGACTTCGACTGATACTTTTTATTCAATTTTTGTCATCCTAATCTTTCCAAGTTTAATTTGTATGATATAACATCACGCAACATTAGAATCGTGAAAAGACACTTTTATTCAGAGCTAAAACAAATTAAAGTTCCCAGTGGACGTCCTCCAATGAACAACAAAATTTGAGGCTAACTTCTAAATGTCCTGACATCTAAATCTTCCATCTGAAGCTTTCTTTCTGCTCATTAAAATCCTTGTAAAAGTGGTCATATAACGTTAGGGCAAAAGGCAAACAATTTAAAATTTCTGAGTATTGACACGTAGACAGCGGATTTAAAAAACTTTAACTCAGGAGACGAGCTGGTTTGTTGCCTATCGACTTTGCTGAGTTCAATCAAATTTTTGGGAGATATGAAATTAAATGTCTTGATTTCCATTGGACTTAACATTACAGCAAAACACCCAGGACAAGCTCTTTTTAACGTAAGTATAAGAATACAGTTTAGAATTTTTATTTATTCTCCATTCATTTCCGTTCTCAATTGTTGCAGTACGAATTCATGGGGAATCGTAGACGCCCATCTGCGACATCCACCCTGCCTCAAAGCCCAACGCACGTCTATTCGTTGGAAGTGAGTCAACTATTGTCAGTTACACTTTTCCTGCTCTCCTGAAATTCCTTTCACCAAACGCCTTACAAAGCATAGGATTAATAAGTTTGCAGTTTGCTAGGTACTTTTTCCTTATTTACATCCTCACACAGCTGTTCGTTACGACAGCCAAACGTGTAAAGATGTGATTATTAAGAAAGTCATACTTACTTACTTAGTTACTTAGGCGGTGACCTTTCTACCGTCAGTTGTAGGGCGGTGACAGAATGCTTTCCACTGGGCTCGGTCTAAGGCAGCCACTTGAGCGTTTGACCAGTTTGTGTCACGCTTCAGGAACAAACGGAATTCCAGAATTTTGCTATTGATTTTACCAGGTATACTTAAGAGAGAGATTCCGCGGTGACTTCGACATTCCCTGTTGTCTCCTTTCTTAAAAAAGGCACAATAACGGATATTTCCTAGTCTTTAGGAATTTGGCATGTACTCCATGCGAGTCTCAATACTCTCAGAAACGTCTTCACCAGTTTGGCTCATGTTCTTGATCATTTCCGGTGCTATTTTGTCAGACGCTGCCGCCTTGCTCAATTTAGTTTTACAGATGGCATTCCTTATTTCTTCCTCTGTTATTGAACATGTTCCTCTGGTTCCTGTTCACTAACTGTGATTTGTACTGGGTCCGTCAGAGATGCATCGCATTCTTCGTTCAGCACATCGAAGAAATATTCCTTCCATCGTCTCATTATGTCTCCCTCTTTAGTAAGTAAATTCCCATCCTTGTCTTTTAGAAACTTAGCGGGTATAGCTCTTTGTTCTCCATCCTCATGCCCTTAATAATTTTATAGAACAGCTTTTGGTTTTCTCCATAGTGTCATCGATATTTTACTATCCCAACGTCTAACATAATAGTCGATGATCGTCTTTTCTTGTCAGTATATCTTGTTGATGCCCTCCGCCATTAACGGCGTTAGTTACCATCACGACGCCGCCGAACCAATTTAAATTTCTATCGGCGGCATGGTCGTACGAAAATAAGAGAATAACTATAAAAAATAAGGGAATAACTATAAAAAAATAAGATGACGCAGATTGAGATGCCTCAACGTCACAAATTGGTTCACTTTCCACGGCTGAAGACACCTAAAACGAAAAGGGGAGTAGACAATAACGTTGAAAGCAGCCGTAAAGTGAAAAATCTGATGCATGCTATGTACACTTCGAATGATTACTAAGCGCGAACATGGTCGGACTCATAGTGGAATAAATAGTCACGATTGATATGTACGAGGTGTGTAAATAAACTAATGAAACTGAAAGATAGGTTAACATGTGATGGTCCACCAGTACAAGTGTAAACTCCGTAGAGTCATTTGGTTCTCCGTAGGAATTTTTTTGTAAACTGTTTTTTCTTTTGCGTTCTGAAAATGAGTGATATCAATTTCCAGTAACAGTAACAGTGCGACAGAAACTTTTGCAAACCTTTAGCAGGCCTATGCAGACAACGTTTTGTCAACGGCCCAGGTTTTCAGGTTGTTTAGCATTTTCAGAAAAAAAGTACATAATGAAGATGAACCTGGCAGCAGAAGGCCTGCAACTGCAAGTACTGATGAGAATTTTGGCAGAATCCGGGAAATTGTGCTTTCTGATCATCGCTTGACACTTAGAATGATCGAGAAACAGTAGAATTTAACTCCCACCACCGTTCACTAGGTTTTGACCAATGAATTGGGAATGAGGAAAATCTGCGTGAAAATGGTTTGGAACAACGTTTTCAAGGGACAAAAGAACAACATCTCTTATTCACCCGACTTGAGTTCTTGTGACTTTCTTCTCTTACCAATATTGAAAAATTACCTCAAACAATGTCATTTTGGGACATTATAAGACTAAAAACTGCCGTAACCGACCAGTGAAGGCAATTTCAGTATCCGAGTTCCAGCATTGCTATAAAGAGTGGAGAGATCGTTTCCATCGCTGTGTGACTTTTCAAGACAATTACTTTGAAGGAGACAATGTGGAATTGTAATTTTAACTGAATGAAGAAATTATAAAAAGTCAGTCTCATTACTTTATTTACACACCCCGTATAATTAGTCCGAAACAAAGTGCTAACAAAACCAAATACTAGTTCGTGCTGCTATTGACTTAAAGATAAGATACTCCAGTGCAATTCTAGTTTAAATTTCTATTGACAACATGATAGCAATTGATACTATGCAATACGCTGTTCATAGTTAGAAGGGTATCAAAACAAAAAGGATCTTTGCTTTCTATAAATATGTCAAGATTCAAACTACTATATCTTCGCAAATGAATTAAATGAAGTGGCAATGTATAATATTGGAGTTTTAGATTTGAAGTTTCTCTCTTTTAACTCTTTCAGCTGATTCATTCAAATTTCCCTCGTGCCTTATTCTTGAACAAGGTGATGCATGAAAGTCAACATGTACGTGTTATCAACAAGTCTCTTTAGGAGATTCTTTTAGAGATTAGAATAGGATTCTAATGCTTTTCGAAATTGAATAGTTTGGCTTTGTAGTTCAAACATCCATGTGACGTTAAAAGAGAACAAAACTTTAAACCAAAATAATGAATGAGAATGTAAAGAAAATTCAAGATGCCTTAAGTTAATGCAAAAAGTTTCAAAGGCTTTTTCCACAATACATTAATAATACTAACAAAATTACCATTCATTTGAAATTGTACAGATACTTCGGAATATCTTTAATAGAATGGAGAAAATGTATTTGATTCAAGAGAAAACTGACATTTTCTTATATCCGCTATTCACATAAGAAGGTTGGTAACGATTTAGTTTCTGATAAAATGCGCTTTTCACTAAAACAAGTGTTTCAAACATGCTTCTTGTGTCGTAAGACAGTTTGGTTCAGTTGCACGTATACTGCGACTTTCTTACAGTCCTGACTCATACAAAATCTATGAAGAAAGGTTGTAGCTAGAAATGTTGACAAAACCAGTCCTAAATTTTCGATCCATTATCATTTAAATCAAATTATTTGTACTAAATTGAGAGTAAGCTTAAGACAACTGCAAGAACATTTCATATGTTAGTAACTACTTTATTTTACTGAGTAAGAAAACCGTATTCAATATTTCTTCATTGAGCGCAGCGAAAGATGAAGCATTAGGTACTTTACATAATAAGTAATTAGTAAAACCAAAGAAAGAACTTTGTTATTAAAACGAGATTCGTTACCTTTTATTAAAGTTTTGAAAACCGGACTCAGAACTTAAAGCTCCATGAAGTAAACTCATGCCTTCCAATTGCGTATATGAGACAGAATGGGAGGACACGGCCGGCCTGATCTTAGCTAAGACCGACCTTGGATCACCGTAAGTGAGTAACGCAGCCTCATGTTTTTAATGATCTCGCGAAATAATGCATTTTTACCAAGTTTTATACCTAGCGCATATAAATGCATATACACGGTGCTCAGCCAGGAATGGGACAACGCGATATCTTGGGAACAAACGCAGATTTTAAAATTCTGATAACTTTGTTATAAATGTAAGGTAGAGGTATTTATTTTGTGATAAAAAGTTTTCAAATTAAAACCGTCACCACCAGAGGGCGCTACCTAACTTAATTTCTTTAAATGAAATACCCTACATTTTATTCGATTTTTGGAATTTGCAACATATTTGTGATAACTTTTCTTATAACTGCTATCTGGTTTACTTTTCGAGAAAATAATAATTTTTATAAATTTAACACAAATATGTAAAATATTGTATTCTGTAGAGATAATACATTTTTGGAAGGTATATCACAGACCACACTTTTTACATGTCCTCATAGAAAGTAGTCTAAAGAAGTTAAATCCGGAGAACGAGATGGCCATCTTATAGAACCTATCCATTGTCTCTTACTATGTTACTGTTATGAGCAGGTGCGCCGTCTTGTTGAAAATACATCACCTGCCGCAAATTTAAATTAACATTCTCAAGCAAAAGAGGTAGCTGATGTATTAGAAAACCTGGGTATTGTGGTCCTGTTAAGATGCCGTTAAAAAAATACGGATGGATTAACTTCATTCATTTGAATTTTTTAAGCATTTATGTAGGTACCTAGGTACGTGTTAAATTTATAAAAATTATTATTTTCCCAAAAAGCAAACCAGATAGGTTGGTAACTGTTATAAAGAAATTTATCACAAATATGTTGCAAATTCCAAAAATCGACTAAAAAGTAGGGTAGTCCATTAAAAAAAACTAAGTTAGGTAGCGCCACCTGGCGATGACGCATTTAATTTAAAAACTTTTTATCACAAAATATGTGCCCCTAGCTTACATCTATAACAAAGTTTCCAGAATCTTAAAATCTGCACTCGTTCCCGAGATATCGCACTGTCCCATTTCTCGGTGAACACCCTATATAAGGGATTAACGTATATAATGCAAGTAATTAGATTTTTGTGCGTAAGTATTTCTTAGATTTTGAATATTTATGATTTATATTAATTTGATTTATCATTTTACTTTAACCTTTGCAGTTGAATTGTCGAAATTCGTAAACAATCGTCATCGACCGATCACCCAATACAACGTTTACGTGAACATCTAAGAAGCAGCAATTTTTTCAAACAAAACTTCACGTAAAAAATAATAAAAGAAATTGGAAGCAAATGCCTAAGTTTTTGAGTTATGTTAGTTCCCAAAACTTATTTTTTTGTCCTTAAAATTGACTACACTTTTCAGTGCATATTTTTAACAATTAAGCAATGTGATGCATATTATTAGTTTCCAAGAGCATATTATATGCAGTATGTTTTAAAGGCAATGTACATATAATTTCGTGTCCACAAGCAAAATGGTGGATGCAACTGTGTCGGTATTAGCCTATCTAATCTGTTTTTTTTTTCAAATATGCAGTTTACATCTCTTTACAGATTTTTACGCTTCCATATCTGTGCGCTCTGAGGTAAACGCTTCACTAGCTTAACGTCTGAAACCGGTCTTGAAAGTTCCTTGATGGACACAAAATTCTTGTGTACAAGAACAATAGGTGGTTCATAAACTGTAAACGTCCCTCCTATAAAACACGTTACTATTACTTGTGATAAGTTTTAAGAAAAAAGGTTAATCAGTCACTATCCACATTTATAATGAAGTATAAATCGTTACTCTCTTTTGTTTTGGCAACAATTGGAAGGTTACTTTGTCCAGTACAACAAGGAGCATAGAAGTGATAGACTTAAAGTAGACTATCAAGTAGTTGTCTATGTCTAGAATAATCTAAGCATACTTCTCTGGAAGAGTTCCTTGCCGCTTCTGGTAGTGGAAGCAATTTGCAAGTTAGAACGGCTTGAGCCTGACAATAAAGTAATTGATAATTAAAGAGCGAATTTTAGACACTACCACATACCACTCTTATTTTTGGCAGGCAGACAGGCAAGAGAAGTATTTAAAATAGGCATCTAAGGCATATAAAAATTCTCTTCTTCTTTCTTCATTCTTTTGTTTGAGAACAGGTTGCGCTCTATCCTCCAATATTTTTTTTAAAGCGCTGATTAGTTACGAATACAGGCTAAGCTACTACCTCCTTTATTGACTGAAATAACTTCCGTTAACAGAGACAATGACACCAATGGATTGCCCTTTGATATGTAGAATTGTTGGAAACTTTCAGATTTGCCACATTAGGTATTACGGTGCAACTAAAGAAGAGACAAGTTGGCATTAGACATATTATGGACGAGTGTCCCAGATATTGTTCTACATGATCAGTGTTACCTAATTTTCTTAATTTACGGCTTTCTTGTATTTTAATACAGGTGAGAGCTAAACAGATCTAAGTACGTCCTTCAAAAGGTATTGGAGAATAACAATTTATAGTATCGTAAACTACCACATTTTGTTCTTTCTGTCAATTTTTATTTAGTCCATAAGAAAGGATTTTGACACATATAGTTGGGTAAAAACGAGCCGAACTAAACGATCTAAGACAGCTAAGTCAGATTTACCTACTAGCTGAAAGCATATCGAGCTTTGGTTTCTCTTTTCTTTTTCAGTCTCTTAATATTCGACTTAGGCTCCTCCAGCAACTGGTCAAAAAATTGTGTTCTTTACTGATTGCTATATAATTAACTCTAAAAAGAGGTAAGTACCATAACTGGTGAAACAATTCTTTGGAGGCGAAAGTACTTTTATGGAAGCAAACTCCCTTTTCGTAATGATTTTCTATGAAAGCAATCTTTCTTTTCCTAATGATTTTTCTAAAGAAGGCCTCACCCATTGCATAGAAGAAAGGTGGTGACTGAAAAGGCTATGAAAAATGGAAAAAGACGAGATTCGGCAGGCATGGTAACTCGTTGTCAACTTTGAAACTTACAATTAGTGCCTCTTAGTGCAAAATAAGATTTTTGCGCTTTCTTATCCCATATGAGACAATACAGACGTAAAAAATTGAATCTTTGAACTAATTTTTTCATCCCTATAACAATGACGGTGCGCTCTAGCTTAATGTCTGAAACTGGTTCTGCGACAGGTTCTTTTCTGGTTCCTTTTTCCGGAAATTTTTATCAAAGTAAATTTGCCAATTGCATGTGAAGCTGCAACTTACAATTAGAAAATGATGAATGATTAACTGATAGGTGCGATTACTTCGTAGCTTGAAATGAAATTGGTAACAGTTGAAGAAAACTTCGAGTAGTGAACTTTGAAGATTAGCATACGTTTAGTTTATGTACAATGGTGTCTGTTGTTTATGCTGCGCAACTATTTATCTTTTGCTTAGTTTGACAATTAATAAGCATTGAAAGTATGCGCACATAAATAATTATTATAATTTATAGTAGGTCAGTAGTCAGTACAGTTTAGTTCTTGAACACAATGTTCTAATTCTGCATCATTTTAACAAATAATTTTCAGGAAGCTTCTTTAAATACCCTCAAGGATAAAATAATTTGTCTCAGATAATTAAGCCAAATCCAAAAACTACTTAACATGTTAATCTTTCGTTACCTTTTAGATTACTTTTTATAAACACAATTTAGTAAACTAATTTTACATTTCTTCAGTAATAATCAATTTAGTTTGGTTTTGCTTTTCTTTAGTCATATTTCTATAATTTCTAATATTATCCGCGAGTTATTAATTGTTAAAAAAATCAGATTCAGAAAGCTTATATTTAATCATGTTCTGCTTCTCCAGTTCATATAAAGTAATTTCTTGCAGGTGAGTTCTTCAATTTCCACGATTAAAACGAATTGATTGCTCTTTGCGGTTGAAATTTTGCTTTTTTAATACTTTCCAAGTTAATCCTATTAGCTTTTTGCTTATTCAAATATTTCTCACGCTAAAAACTAGGTTTGCATAGATATTTTATCCCACGTTATCTATCGACTATTTTTAAAAAGGAATTCTTCAGTCATGAGAATATTGTGAGAGAAAAAAGTTTATCTGAAATCCATTTTTCTTCTTTCTAGAAAATGATTTCTAAAATTAAACATTGGAAAAAATAAATAAGGGATCGATTTATTTTCAGTAAATATTTGAATGTTCAACTACATTTCCTAGGTATAATGACAACGTAAATCCAGTCTATTTAACTACAATGACTATTTTTTTTAAAGCGAAAGTTTTGGTTTTTGTTCGGATAGTTTTAAATATTCACGGTTTGGTAAGTTTTAAACGAATTATGAAATTGTCCCTGATTTTGTAACATCCCGGACATGAACGGGTCCTTTTAAACATCCTGCTTGAAGGAATACAAAAATTGCAATTGGTTTTTCTTTTGCAAATTCTAATTTAAATTATATAACTTTTGTAAAAGGTTTTTTATTTTGTTTCTATTATGCAGTTGACGCAACATTTGTTTTTTCAGCAAAAAACTTGAACGTAGTATCGTAATTCGTTTACGATGAGACATGTCCACTAGAATTTCAAGATTCGTTACAGATTAAAAATAGAAGTGTGTGTGAGGTCAAGAATTTCAATCCTAATTATGTTAATTGTATACAAATGTCAACCTTACTAATTGTCGAGGACGTACTGGAAAATTAAGTGAAAATTTTAGCACGGGCCCGTATCAAAAATCTAATTAGTCGTTACGTTTCTCTTCAAACACATGGCGCTTATGATGATGGCTTGCATACGACGTTTTTTCACTGACAAAAAGTAGAAACGTGTTAAAAACGGAGCCAAGATATGAAATTTGAAAATAACGAAACTGCGAAAAAAGTGGAATAAGTTACATTTACTTATAAATACTAGCATGCCTGTGGTTTTTGCAGTAGGTATAATAATATAAAATATAAAATGCAAGTTGTGTGCAAAATATTCACGTACTGTTTTAAAATAATTCTACTTTTTTGTCAGGAATTTTAGAAAGCCAGTGAGATAGACCTAAAAATATACTTTGCAAGTGATTGTTAAAAAAATCTGGATAGAGATTTATTAGTTATTTATGTTACTGTTTACAGCTTTGTAGCACATATACATTTATTTAATCCAAATACGATATCCATCAAGGAAAAGTACTGTTAACAATAAATTACTGAGAAATTCCTATTTCAAAAAATGCCATATCGTAATGCACGGAGTGATGATAAACTTTCATTTTACTACAATTTTATGCACTATTCATCGATAATGAAGCGGAGGATTTGCCTGTCTCCAGGACATAGTATACTCTGGTATTATGGTTGAATAAACTAAACATTTTAAAAAATAAGATAATGCTGATAAATGAAGAAATATTTTCGGTGACTGCCTCTTCATTTGCAAACCACCGAAAGAGCATGAAATCATCAGATCTAAAACTGGGGCGAATAAATACCTTTCCAGGGTTCTGATTCTTTGCAGTGGGAAAATGACTTAGACTGTCTCTAAACTCTCTATTATTTTAATTGGGGTATATTCACGAAGAAAGTGTGCCAAAAAAATCAGAAACGATGACAGTTGATTTTACTTTTTTGTAGTTTTTAAACAGAAAAAGCTAGTTTAAGACAGGATCTAAGCCGATTAATACATTTCCACAAACCTACAACTTTGAATGTTGCCGATTCCTTTTCGTTGAACAAACAATGCAATACCCTAATTATATAGACTCGCATCTTTGTCAAAAGAAATAAGTAAAACCTTTCCAGAGTTTTTATCGCAATCGTAAGTTCGACGCGATTTTTAATTTCTAATTAAGTACTTCCCAAACGCTGTCTGACGGCGGTGTAACCAACAACTAGCAGTTCTTCATTGATTGAAACCGCGTGCCGATCTTCGTCCTTTAATTTATCAAACTGACTCATCATCGTCGCGAATCTCTCTCGGTCATTCAGAAATAATCTTGGATTACCAAGATAGAACAATACAAGAAAAGAGCTGATAAGAATGATGGATTAGGTTAGATTAGTCCGACGTGCTATATTTTGACTACTAAATCCCGAATTGGTGGAATAAACATGAAATTCTATTGAGCTCGCTGTTCTTTACTCTTGACTCGTCTTCATCTGACCGAAGTTTTTGAATTTTTTTACGTCGAGTATCATGCCCGTAATAATTCTCAACTCCTGAAAGGAATTTAGCTTTTTCTTCATAATGAGAAAATTGTTTATTTCTCATATCTTGAAGGAATAAAGCAAGAGAATCATAAAGTTGGACAACGGTTGATAAATCTATTTGCGATTGCTGAAGTTTCTTACTAGTAGAATTAAAACGATCTAAAATTGTATTCCAAACAATGACTAGAATTGCTGTTTCTAAACGTTTTAACTTTTTTTGCAGTCCAGTAGCATCAGAACGTGTACTTGGTACACCAGACCATTCTTTCTCTAAAGCGTAACACGCATCTGGTCGAGCAGACCAACGAGTCTTAGAAAGGCTTTTGAGACTTACTTTTGTACGCTCCATCGAAATCTCCCAACGATATGTAGAAATTGTAAAAAAGTTATAAAGTTCCTGTAAAGTAGAAAAAAATCAACTGCTTCAGAGACTAATTCAGCTGCGGAAGTTGCTACTAAATTCAACTAATGTGCAGCACAAGGAACATAATCAGCCAAAGGATTAATCATTTTAATTCGTCCCTGAACACCTGAATATATACCAGACATGTGTGTTACTTGCATTGTCGTACGACTGACCACGACAATTTATTACATCGCGACCATTCTGAGATAAAACATTTAAAATAGCATTCTCAATGTCTTTAGCTTTATGACCTGTATTGGGTATAAATCCTAAAAACCTCTCTACTATTTCACCATTTTTATCCACATATCTAATGATAATCGTAAGCTGATCGATATGTGCAATGTCAGACGTAGAATCTACAATAATACCATAATATTTAGCATTTTGTGATTCGGTGGAAATTTGGTTCAATACTTGATCGCGTATTAACAATATAATTTCTTCATAGATTGTTTAAGATAAATATGACGTACTCCCACTTCCTGGATGTGCAAAAGATTTCAAATGATTAGCTAAAAATGGATCGAATTGAGCAAGAAGCTCCACTGTTCCTAAAAAATTTCCATTATGTGGATTTTCAAATTTTTTTCCAGTACGAAATCTCTTCGGCAAGCTGTTGTACAAGAAGCTTATCAACTCGTCCTTTGGCTATCCGTCGAGCTTTCAACTGACTAACGCAAGTGTTATGGGAATTTGAATTTTCATGACTTTCAACACGGGCTTGCGAGTTTCTCCAATCATGAAAACCTTCGCTAGTGAAAGCGTTCGTTTCACTGTTGCTGCTAAATAATATACAGGGGGCACAAAATACTGATCCCTTAGATTCTGAGTAAATCAACCATGCACGAGGCCGAATCTCTCCATTTTTCAGAATACGTTTAAACAATTTTTTTTACAAAATCTTGTTTTATCATTATAAATAATCTTGGAATTTTTAAAATCAGCATCATCATTTTGTGATGTACAATTTTTAGCTATAAAATCCCGTGTTACTTCATTTAATTCCCATAAATATGGATCTCTGCTAATTGTCTTGTCATCTGTTCTAAGTAAATCAGGAGTTGGTAAATTAATTATTATTGAAGGATTGCACAATTTCTTGAGTGTTTTGTTGTAAAATCTCTTCGAATCCCTATTGAAAAAAAAATTGGTTTTGTAATTATCTTTTTATATGAATATTTTTAATATTTTGTTTTAAAATAATATGAACAAAAAATTTTAAATTTTAATAAAATAATTTTATAGTAAAAATAGTATGAACAATAATCTAATACTAAGAAATTAAACGGTATATAGTCAGTTTTCAATACTGTAACTGCTGATGAACATGATGGATGCTGTTCGTCTTCATGAGACTTTGATGAATTTGAAGCACTCGTGGTCATAAAATGAGAGATTTTAGAAAATTTTTACAATAAATCATCCCTTTCTGCTAATTTTTTCGCTTTTTTTTACGATTCTCAGCACCGCTGAGTTTTTTTCGATTAGAACTCATGTTCAATTTCAATTGAATATTAAAAATATAAAAGATTATTTGTGGAAAAATGCCACTTTCAAACGTAAACTATATTTGTTTAAATATTAAAGCTGAAATAACAAAAAGAGTCAACCTCACTTCTAACGAGCGCAGGTTTAGCGAGATCCTGGCTAATATGAGCACAGTTTCCGGAAAAGACGAACAAATAATAAGAATTTTAAATAAAATCGGTTTCATTTTAAATGTTTCCGGCAATAAATTTGTCAGATTATTATGACTGTTCATGCCATTCTGAGTTTTTCGTACAATAGCGCAATAAAGTCAGCAGGTAGTTCAAATAGGCCAGTACTGTTACCATTTCAAAGAGAAGATTACTCATTTCCTGTAGGCTTTAAAATTCTCCTAAAAACGTTCTTCTTAATAACTGAACAAATACAGTTTAAGCTCGATACGATAGAATTTTACCCAATGAATGAAAATAACGTGCACCTGTTGGACGAAAGGATTAAGAAATGTTTTGATATACAATTTGCATCTTTGTACAGAACTCTAGGTTCCGTTACTTGTAGAATGCTTAATCAGATTTGAAATCAGTGTGGTGCACGTGAAATATTGAAGGGACATATGTCGTATTATAGCTGTATTATCATCTAACAAGCTATTCAAGGTCATCTGTCGGCGTTTGCAAAAATCAAAGGATTTTTGAAAAGTTATTCTACTTGTTAATAGCTACACGCTGTTTTAACGTTCGAGAGCCTGTTGAAAGTAAACATATAAAAAATGCACGCACTAAAAGTAGGGGCAACGTTATCGATCATCTTTTTCTCGATTAAATAAACGAAAAGAATTTTCTTTGTCGCGCTCGCAAATTTTGCGGCCCCTTAAATTTTGGCGCCCCCCAAATGTTGGCGCCCGAGACACAGGCTTCGCGGGCCTAAGCCTAAATCCATCACTGCTTGGGTATCAATATATGTTAGCATCCCATCAATAGGCCTCGACAAGTACGGTAAAAAATAGATGAATCTTTTCAGAGTGTGGTATTAGATGGCCTAAAGAAGAGCGTTGACAGATGTAGTAGACTTAAACGGTTCGACTATTCGATGTAGACGAACTCATGGCGTCGTTGTGTGTCAGAAACCTTTTATTTCAGGAGACACTACATGTTTTGATTGCAGGCGCAGAGTAAGAAAAACGGAGAGATTAAACAAATATCTGAAGTGGTGTCCCTCATGAATAAAAAAGCGTCAATTCTAAAGGGATGCCAAAGTCAATGATATAAAATGTAAAAATTATGTAGAAGATTACTTGTAATGATTAAAGCGGAACAAGATTTCATGATTTTCTTTTATTTGCGAAAGGAGTCACTTCAAAAGTTTTCCTCACTTCTCATTGTTTCTTGCGCCGCCCCTGATTACAACTAAAGAGTTCTGACATATTTTTTTTGCATTTTATTTCATTAAAGACCGACAGCTGAGGCGGTTTCGATTTCAAGTATAATTACATTGAATTGTGTTATAGGAGCTGTAAAAAAATATTCAGTTAGCGAAGGGCACCGGTTGCGGTCTGTTCAGATGTTGGTAGTAGCTCCCGTGTTCCAGTTTCCCCGGTCCGTGTTCGAAGTCCACTCGCTGACAATCTTATCCTCGTTTACACCCTGATTACCCTCTTTTTACAGAGGAAATAGGCTCGAGGGTAACAGCTGGTAACTCGGAATCACCCTACGTTAGTGGGTCGCGAAGCTCCCAGGCTCGGCAATCCCTGCTCCGTTGGGGAAGAGGCGTGACTAATGTATACCGCATTCACCAAAAACACAAGTTTTCACCAAGTTAAACCTTTTCTTCCCCATACGCTTTCATCTTTTTCGTCGACCTTGAATTACTACAAAAAATTGGGGTTTACAAGACCCGTGTGAAGCCAGCAATTGCGAGTAGCAACCAATTCTCCGATGACTACCGAATACCATAAACATACAAAACTATAGACTGTACCCCGACAGCCCTTGAGGCAGAACGCCTGCAATCAAAATCGCCTGCGACAGTCAATCCAACATATGCATTTCTTATGTCGCGGGCCCCATACAGCGACCTTCATCTCAACTTCTGGTACCAGTAAGGTAACACGTGGACACCTTTCCTTAAACATCCTGCTGTCAACCACATGTAATGCCACATCTGGTCAACAATAGAAATAATAACGACGCGGCAACCGCTTACCACCGTCTTCACCACTTCTTCATCGGCAACGATTATCACAGAAGTTAGTTCGAAACGTACTTCTTCTACCAAAAACCTCCACTGCGCTGCACTCCTATTATCACATCATTCCATTACCGCCAAGGACGCTCCAGTACCGTCAACCAACAACTGTTGTATACAATCCATCTGTAAAAGTCCGCGGCCTGTGGTCACATGGAAGTGAACGAATAAACGATATCCACGCTGGAAATCCCACCAGATCACCATCAAATTCGGGCCTAAAAGACTCCAGAATGGAGTCTAGAATGGCCACACGCCTCCGCCGGGAAATTTCTACTAAGACTAATATTCTAGCTCAGAGTCAAAAAACCAGTCTGGAGAAATCTCGACGAGAATTTCTCATGATATCGGCCATCTGTTAGTAGTCTTTAAAAACTTGTGCGACCAATGATAATTTCTATCACCAAATGTGGTCCCGGTAGTAGGGACAGCTATAGAAGAGGTTTGCTCTTCAATCAGTGGAAATAAATGCTGGTGGAGTGGAGAACAGAATGCACAGTAAAGGAGAGAACAAGACTCGGTGGGATGAAAAAATGAAGCGCGCACAAAGCGGGCGCCCAGACCACCTATCGCTCGTTGGCATCTTTTACAGAAATCCGTGATTTTTACAACTTGTAATGGAAATGAAATCGAAGCGAGATCGTTCATCGGTGGTTGTGGTGACAGTTCCATGAGACTTTCAGATAGGTGTCTAAGTTGTATTAATTGTGCTGTTGCGAGTCAGTGGTAGTTAAAATCGGGTTTGTAGATGACCTAGGACTTCTCGGCTTAGGACGGTGGTGGTGTATCTGCCACTGAAAAAGCCCGAAGTCGGTATAAGTCCGAAGTTGTAACAGAAGGCTAAAATTACGAGAATTGTTCAATGGAAACAAGTTTGATCAGGGTATCGGTGACTTCGTCGCCCTGGCAACGGAATTCGTTTGACTTTTTGTTTGTTTAAGTACTAATGACGGATTTGTCAAAAATATTTGCATTTGGTTCTTCTTTAAGCATTGTTACTGAGTTACAAAATGACATTCATGATAAAAGATTCGTCCAAAAATGATCCACGTGCTGTTATTCAGTTTTGGCAGCTGGGGGTCGTTAGCCAATGGAAACTTATACGAGAATAAAAGCTGTATATGGTGACTACAGTTATTCTCATACGGTTGAATAGTACAGAAAATTTCGACAAGCACTCAAGATTTGGCCCGTCCTGGACCTGCACATATTGCTGCATTAGATGAAAATGTGAGACAGCTGCAAACTGATTTACGCGCAAATAGGCGTATCAATAGGATTATCAGCGTGGAAACTGTCCATTCCATAATGCACAGTCTTGGTTATCACAAAGTTCCTGCTCAGTGGATTTCACGACTGCTTACTGATGAACAAAAAAATTTACGTTCGGCCTTATCATTACAACATTTGATGCGCTATCAACAACAAGGTAATGCCTTTTTACACCAAATGGTTGCCGGCGATGAGACTTGATGTTATCACTACGAACCGGAATCCAAACGTCAGAGTATAAAGCGGAAGCATCCACCTTCGGCAGGAAAAGTAATGGTGACCGTAATTTTGACTACGAGGGTGTGCTGCTCTTGGAGTTTAAAGAACCTGGTCTTAACATTAACGATGAATGATATCTAGATACCTTAAATCGCTTACGCATTAGCATCAAGAATAAACGTCCCGGAAAGCTCACAAGTGGTGTCATTCTTCTGCATGATAATGCTCGATCCCATGTGGATCATACAATTTAAGATCGGCTTGGGCGTATAAAATGGGAAGTCTTAGAATATCCGCCTTACAGTCTCGGCTTGTCACCGTGTGATTTTCATGTGTTTGGCCTATTGAAACAGTCACTAAAAGGGCGGCGGTTCAATTCGGACGCAGACAACCGAAAATACTTTATTGGCAGGGTATTTATAGAGAGGTTAAACAATGGGACTTATGCCTTACTGTTAATAGAGATTTCTTTTGAATTTGTTGAATAAAAAATGTTTTACAGCTTCTAAACGTGTTTGAACAATCCTCGAATATAAAGAAAAGGTTAAGTTTGCTTCAGTCACCCTTGTCCTATCCATGGTAGTTTGAGACACACTAACCAATAGCGCTCATTTCGTCTTCCCGTTAAGATAGATTATACTTCTCTCTTCATAGGTTTCCGTGCATTTCAAAGTTTTCGGTATTCCACCATATTTGACGCTATCACCTTGAAAAGAGGATAACTCAACCTTCTTTCCTTATAATTTTACAGTAAGCCTAATAGGTTAGTTGCTAAGAAATTCTTACTTTTATTATTTCGGACTCTTTCCGGTACTTCTTGATGTTATAGTAACATATTTATCTCAAGAATAAGTACACAGCATTATGTCATAGTCGTTATCAAGAAACATTCAGTGACATAACGTTCCTATCTTTAAGCAGTGAACGTCTGAAACAGTGGTGGACCTGCGACCGGTGTTTCCAACAGACCTTTTGTTACATCAAATTACTAGAAGCAGCTTAATTAGACTTTGAAGTGGTACAGGTTTTTATTAAATAAATAATCCGATAAATATTAGCACAGCAATTGGTGTTATAAAAAAATTGTTTTAGTTAAATAATATTTTAATAAATTATTTAATGTAGTTACCTGTTAATCAATGCGATTATTGTTCATTCTTACCCACCTGAGCTTTTCTAATTAAGATATAATCTATCGACTAAGAATGCTATGTACAAATGGCCAAGTGGACAGTTTTGGGGAGGCAACGTTTTGCTGGTAATTGTATTATCAGTCTCTTCAAATGCCTGCTAAAGTCGTATTATTGATTATTTTGCATGCAGTCTTTTCTTAGCCGACTCCTTAATTGCAAGAACGAAAGCCATTTCTTTCTTATAAACATGATAGCACACAACTCGCACATAACATGAAGTCGATCGACTAGCAATTTTGAATTTCTCTGTCTAATACTCTGATGTGCAATGAAAAGTCTAATGGTAGATTCACCCGGGGAGAACTGACAGACAAATATGAACTGGCAGTACAATAAATGTCAAAACGTAATAAAATGTATAATGTAGAACCCAAATGAAAACTATACTAAACAGCTGGCAATTGTCTAGCGAATCCTTCATCTCATTCTTCTGGATTTTTAAAATAAATTATTTTTCATATTTTGCAGCAGTAATAGCTCATTTAGAGATTAGTTTCCCTGCTTTTATCAAGAATGATATACAATTGTATATAATTCAAGTTAATCGTTTTCTTGCAGTTAAACAAATTGATGGTGAAAGTTCGAAGTTTGATATTTTATCCCTGTATTTACCTGACAGTGTTATGATTAATGTTCGAGATCTTTTAATTAATAAACACTAATAAGCAATTGTTTGTGAATTAGTAGATTTTGTTTAGAACTCATGCAAGGAATCATTAAATGTTAAACAGATTGTAATCTCAATGATAATTCCATTAAAGAATTGTTGATTTTCTAACTTCCTAAACATATTCAAAAATTCTCAACCCAATTAACACACCAGAGTTTTGATCTGTATAGTATATTTCAGTTGGGTCAGATCTACCTAGTTCTAAAGGTTTGTGCAGACCATTAACTACAGATGCTTTTTAAAATTCAGAAAAAACAATCTGCTGGTATAGTCCACCCGAACGTGGGAAATGATGAAGGCACATAGCCAAGGTCTCCATGCAAACGCACAATACATAACACTGCAGAAAGAATTTGTCTAATCTTCTTGTTTTTATACTAATCTTAAAACTGACAATTGGCTGTAGTCTTTTAATGTCTGATACTGATTTACAATTTTCTTAATAAGCATTTGATCACAACAATTCATCATTTTTAATGTTATTTACTTCTCTACTAATTTCTTCTCAGGTTGATAAAGCTCATTGTGCCTAAACTTTTCCAGGTATTCTTTTGAATTGTTAACAGATCTTCATTTTTATAAAGTATTTGTTTAGGGCACAAGAATGATTTGAGATTTCTGGTTTCGGCAAGCAATAGTATTTGTCATCTTTGATATTAATTATTGAGAAATAATTATTATTAAGGTACATTCTTTGTATAAACGTTATAATTCTGTGTCTTATATGTTAATAAACAAATTCTTAATGCTTTTTATTACAGTAAATGATTCATATTTACTAATAATACAGTTTTGATTCTTTAGAAGGTTTATTAATTGACTTTTTCTTCTATCTATTTAATATTAAAGACATGTTTCGGAATCTATATAATCCATTAAGGTTGTTCTTTAGGCAGTAATTTACGTAAAAACATGAACAAGATGACTATAAAACCATTTTTTCGGTAATGACCATATAAATTTAAAATAAAATCTTATGATTTTATTTTGCTGAATAACATTACAAAGCAGTTTTAAATTAATAAGCTGATTTTATTCTAGGAAAAGCTGAATCAATGACAGTTCTCCTTCATAATAATAATAAGACCTTATTAAAATCCAGCAATTAATTTCATAAAATATAAATTAATTTACAAGAAAAAAGTTGTTTCATATACAAGACACAAACTAAAAATAGAAAGTTTCATAGTATTTTTCTTTATAATACTACAAGAGTGTCATTTCAGTTTTATTCACATAACTGTAAACATATTTCTTAATAGAAAATTATATTTTAATGTTTGTTAAATTGCAATATTTTATTTGAGCAAGTAAATAATAACAGTAACAAACCGGAATTTAGTTATTTAGTAAAATTATGAAAAAAAGAAAGCTCCAGGAAAATACATAACCAAAAATAAAGCGTAAATCCTGCGCGAGATACAAATTCGTGACATCCATAAAATGTCTGTATTTTGAAATAATACATCAAAGACAATCTCTTTTGTTAAAAAAATCTTTCCTCTTCTTCTGTTTATTAAGTCTGTATAACTTCTTTATAAAGTATTTACAAATTCTACCATGTTCTCATCTAAAACTGACGAATAGAAACTATTTTTGTCTATTGCTAACCTAAATTATTTAGCGTAAAAGCCACAAAATCGATGAACCAAAACTGAGCCAGACCAATAAAAACTTTGTTGATTGTCTCATTTAGTAATAATAGAAATTTGCATAGGAAGTAATTATGATTACAACGTAAAAACAATCAATGGAACAATAAAATAATGATTTGGCAAATAACAAGTTTTAAAAAAATTTCTCTATCCGAAGAAATAATTTTTATTTTCATCAAGACAGTACCAAAAATAGTTTAATCCTGACGGGAAGAAAATTCAAAAGGCGGCATCTCTAAAACAACTTTTGTTGTTCTTTTTTTTATCCAAGGCCTTCTTTCAATCTAAAGTTGACTCAATGAAAAATGAAGTAGCACATACTTAAAATTAAATAGTGACTCTTATAGCCTGCTCGATAAGAACTTGTTAATATGTGGTCGAATATATTTAGAAAAAATCCAATTTATTTTTTGAAAGATTGTTTCGTTCTGTATTTTAGAGAGCGGCAAATTAGAAAAAAATGTTGAATTTAAACTAACTTTTAAAAATATTTTTGCACATTAAAAAGTGCTCTATAATTATTGTTTCTTAACAGTTTTGTTTTTGAAAGTTGGAGCAGGTAAACAATACATTGCGTCAATTTTATATTGTTAATCTTCGATACACAAAACTCTAAAAATAAAATATAACATTATAAAATAATTGCTTATTATGCACCTAATTGACGATGTATAAAATATTTAAGTTTTCTAAAAACATGGTTTCACTTAATTAAAATAGCAATAATAATAATAATCTTGCAATACTGATTTATTTATAAAATATGGAATAAACGGTGAACGATTAAAAACAACATGTTGCGTTTATTTTGTTATAATAACAATTTTTATAACCGTGTTTATGATGTAAGATATAAATACCAATTTCACTGGCAGATATCTATCTGGTGTTGATTTTTTTGCAAAAAAGGGAACAATCAATAATAAAAATCGCAGATCACACTGAACAAAGTTAATAATGACTTTCCCCTTCACCTCATTAAATAAAAATCTTTTTTTACACATTTGTAATGTGTAAAGTAACTGACTTTAATTAATTAATTAATTAACCAATTACTCATGAAGTTCTCCGAAGTAAGGATTGAGAAAGTAAACGAAACTAACCTTAATTTTAAGGTTATTTGTATTGTAAATAACGTTAACACAGCTGAATTAATTATTTAAGTTAATTATGTGCTCTACTATCAATTAATTTTTATATACTATTAAACTTTTGTTGCAGAATTGGTCAATAAAGTGAAAATGGGAAAAAACCCTTCATTAGAAAGAGAGCATCATTCATCACTAACTGGATGCATGAATATAAATCAACAACTATTTAAGAACTTCCTTTTAAAAGTAACCTTTGATGAGCAAAGAGATCCAAAAATCAAATAAAAATTTTAGAAACCTCAATGGGCATTTCAGAAATATGCGCTACTGAAATTTGTTGAGCTCTTTCAGAATTTCCATAACTCTAAACTTGCAGGTACGTATATGGTTTCTTCTGAAGCCTAAAATGTAACTCGGGAACTAGAGAACTTGGACCAAAAATCATCTTGCCTGCCAATATGCACATGTTGTTCTAAGTGAGCTGCTTTATTGGCAATTCAAAGCATCTATTCTGCTTTTCTGCGCCACTACAAACTCAGCTTCCAAACGAGATCAAATTCGGTTTTAACTTGTGTTACTTTTTTTCATCATGTTCTTATCTGTTCTTTTGTCTTCTTGTTACTTCTTAATTGCTTTCACTCTTGTTTGTTTACCAACTAACTAATTAGTCAGCTGTTTTCCGATTCCCAAACATAACCATCCGTGGCTGTTTCTGGAGTTCTATTCTTCTCCAACCAAAACTTCGAGGGTTGGAGCATTGCGACTTGCTCAATGCAAGCAATGACAGGAACGCGAACGCAAATGAGGGCAGCTGTTTCTTAATATGGTGATGAAGAAGATTTTAATAATGGACGAAAGTTTGTAAAATCCAAGGAAAATCTTTAGGAGAACAATCGGCTCGAAGATTCATTTCTGGGCATCCTAAATAAAACCGTGCGAGGACCGCTGATTACATAGATTGCTTGGTGGTTTGGCAGGAGTGGATGCATTAACTGTATATCAAGGAGGTGTCAAGCAGAATGTCCACCAACTCGGGAATTGAATAGGAAGATGCTTGTGTTTCTTTTAGGGTTCTCTTCTGGAAAGTGGGAATGGAATTCTGAGATTTCAAAGACATGCTCTTTGTTTTGTTCTATCGCTACTCATAAATTCTAAGCGCACATATTTCTTAATCCTACCCAATCCTAGATCTTCCTACAGTGAAATATAAGACCTTTTGAGTTGAAATTTCATCTCTTGCACATCTTTTGTCTTGGGCTGTACTTTTTATATCCTTTCGTTGTATATTTCTTTCTTCTTATACCGTCTGATCACGTCTTTCTTGGCCTGCCTCTTCTTTGTTAGTTTTTCGTCTGTCATTCTGTGTATGTGTCTCAATCATCCTAATTGTCTTTCTTGTTTTATCGATTTAACTGGTTTTAACTTTAGGTCTCTTTTAAATTCTTCGTTTTTTATTCTGTCTCTTCTCTTCTTAAAAATCTCATTCCTAAGGCGCTGATTCTACTTTTTTGGTTATCCGTAAGAGTTCATGATTCACTGCTATTAGTGTGGGTATTACAACCATTTTTATTACTTCACCCTTCACAGTCTTTGGTATTTCTCTTTTTCCTAAGAAAGTATTTTTCATACTATTGAACACTTGACCAATTTATCCAGTTTTTTCGTTCCCCTACCCATCCAATTTTCTGTTACTTTGTGTTAACCAATATTTAAAATGTGACACTTGTTCTACTAGCTTTCCTTCTATACATATATTGTTTTTTTTTCTTTGGCTGCTATAATTATTGTTTTCGTTTTATTAACATTAATTTTCATGTTGATCTTGCTTAACTCTTCGTTAACTAGGTTTATGTTGTGTTGCAGTTTTCCGTCTGTTCTAGCTACAATAACCATGTTGTCGGCAAATAGTAATTCTGATAAAATCTTGGTTTCTCGATTTTCCAACATCCTTTGGTGAAATAATTAATTTTTTCTTTAGCTTTTTTTTATCGCTTGGTCTAATACGAGTGAAAACAGTAACCGACTCAGTACACATTCTTGTTTTAAACCAATCTTTGTTTTAAATACCGTTGATTCTTCATTTTGTATGCTTATAATATTAGCGTTGTCCTCATACATTGCTTTTATGATCTGTATTTATACCTCTGCTTTCTAGGCACTTCCATACATCGTATCCCGTTATTTTGTCAAAGGCCCTTTCTAAGTCCATGAAACATAGGTGCATTTCTCCATCTTTGCTTATCATGTTTTCGCTTGCCTGTCTTAGTATAAATATCGGATCTTGTGTACTTTTACCCTTTCTTAATCTGTAATGTGTTTGCTCAAGCGTTTTGTCTAGCTCTTTTTTGAGTTATTATTCCATTATTATTGCCAGAACCATAATGAAGTCTTCATACTTTTGTTCGTAATTGTCTTTTTTCCACAAGTTTCAGAGAGTGCTTCCAGTATGTTGTTTGTCAGGTTTTTTCCATTGATTCTCGACTCTCCGTTCTGATGTACTTTCTTCTAGTTTTCTCTTAAGACATCTCCGATAATTAGCTCTAGGAGATTCTTCTAAAAGTTTATAACTTTTGGTTTTTTCTTTTACTATTTTTTGTCTTTTTTCTTGCTAAGAGAAATCTTTGTTAGGTTACACATTTCCTGGGAAGGACGAAAGCCTTTTGTAGATGGTTCTTTCCTTCTGACGTAATTTAGCAATTCCAAGCAACAGTTGCAACATCCGTTGGTGATAGTTGGAAATGCCGTCGCTGACTATAGACAGCAAGTCGTTGCATCTCATCCAATACTAGTACACACGAATATTGAATTCTTTCAAATATAGTTCCTTCTTCTTAAGCAGCTGTTACTACCCTTTGTAAATCAAAACAATTTCTTGAATTTCATTCTGACTTGAAACACCCCAGCAGATTAAGATGTGTGGTCGTTTGAGGAAACACGATATGAAAGTCCAAGAGAAGTGCATTTGTATAACGATGTTCAAAGAATAGCAAAGAGAACATTAATTTACGATCTAACCTTATCACAAGCTGCTTGAGGGTTGCAGTACAAGTACAAGGTAGTATATAAGGACTTAATAAGAAATGTTTACTGACATTATCTATTAAATTTTTTTACTCTTTCCTGCTTTTCAGCCGTCTTCCTGGCCACGATTTTGCTGTCAAGCATTTTCTTTCTGTCATTTGAATTGTGCTTTTACTACCGAGATCACCTGATCCTTTTAGTTTTAATCTATAATTCATTTAATTTTCTGAAATTGTAATTACCTAAACGTCTTCACCAAACTGTCTTAGCAAAACAGGAATGTAAACTCTTCTAGTATAAAATCTAAAACTATTGGAAAACTCTAAAAAGGTATTATAAAGAAATATCTGATTTCAAGAAATTCTGTTTTTGTCTCCTTGCACCGTCCACTCCGTAAAGTCATTAGATTTAAACGTCCTCGCCATTTTGTTTTGAGAATTGTTGTACAAAACCAAATTATAGAATGTCTTTAACAGTTCACATTTTTTCTACCTTTATATCTTATAACAAAGTATGTATGTGGTAGCATGCATGCAATTTTTATAAATTTGATTTCACCTTTCATCGTTTGGTAAAAAAACAAGTCTGACAGAAACTCTGCGGGAGATTCATGAAATTGTGGCCTACTTATTGTTGTTAAACCTCCAAAGGTGCCTTGAGGCCCTTTGTTGGTTAATACATAGCAAACTGGCTTCTTTTGTTCTGAGAGCCACTGAAGCTTTGTAAAGCTTAAGTTTTGGTCTTCTTTGTAGTTTTCTGTTGATTTTTTAACTAGACTGAATGCTAAAGCAAATAGCGTTGGACGTTGTTTATTTTGTAGTTGCTTTTTAGTTTTGGAATACGAATAGCTGCGGTTGTAAAATTCGTTCGGCGTAACTCATCACTAGATTTGCAAGCTATTGCTAGTACATGACTACGTTACACGTTCTACTGTTAGTGTTTTGAACAATGTTGTGCAGTATGCTTAATTAATAGGAAATACAAAAAAATAATGACTGATCGAGATTGTTCAAATGTAAATGTCATCAAAGGTAATTTTGACAGCGACGACAAACCAAGTCCACCATCTAGACATTGAGTAAAATCCTCAATGGTATGTCAGTTTGTCAATACAGGAAGCTTCTTAGGACATAGGCACCACGGTTAAAGTGGTCGAATTGGTTGGTATAACAACAAAACATGTTTGTGTATTTTACAGCTTGACTATGAGAATTAAATCATTTTGGTCAGATATCTGCTCTAAAGTTCTGCTGTTAAATTTGCCTTTATAGGAGCCAACGTGGATCTTACAGTCTCAGGTGCTGGGCTTCCCTGAATCCTCCATTATTATTTTACTCATGCTACATTCTTGCGCAATCCTGTTTCTCTGCTAGATTTTAAATATCTTAGAGAAGCATTAAGGTGTTTACAATCATACAAGTTGTATGTCTTGGTTTTCTTAACAGAACAACATCGCTCTGAGCAGCCAGTTCTTATAAATCTTCTCTTAGCTATTTGATGTGAAGAGACTGTAATGTAAACGTATCTTACATATTACAAAGTGCGTTAAATGCCAATTTTTAGGTCGACTGGAGCACGTAAAACAAGGCATGACGTAGCACTTTTGTGTCCTGTTTTGAGAAAGTGGTATCTTTGCATATTGTACATAAATCAGTAAAATCAGTTAAGCTGATTTTGAGTATCTAGATTTTGCTCAAATCGGATATTTTAACCTTGGTTTTTATCTTCCCACTGTATCTAGAATTAATTAACTGAGTACCACAAAAACTTATTACCCAAAACAATGTTTAAAAAACTTTTAAGAGTAATCGCAAGATCAGGCAGGTTAATAAACAGTTTTATGAAGTATTAGAAAATTGAAATTTAAAATGTTTCAAAAGGGAGTTTTAATTGAAAGAAAGTTAAACAAAAAGTAAGTAATTAAGGCAAAGACAAATTCCTATGATAGATTGCTGTTGGTTAGGTTAGGTGACGTATAATTCAAAAGTCAAACAATACTTTTTGAAATTATAGCTACGTAACTTGAGTTGATAGTCTCATTAGTGTTTTGTGGTGGAAAATCTGATTGAAACACTGTACAGACCTTTCTCCAATTCATGCTACTAGAGAAAGTGATATGAATGAATGTTATGAATGATATTAGGCTTATGGGATCAATTCCCTTTTGTATATCAGAATGCTCAAAATCAAGTTTTGAACTTCCGCTAAGCGACGTCAATAGTTAGAGCCATAAATAATTGCAGTCTTGATGAAATTCCACAACGAATGAAGATTTCATTTACGTTATAGTACTCTCTTTAATTATAAACAAATTAAATGCGCAACTGTATATGCAATCTTCTTAATATCCACTGTTGCTTTGTTTGAATGATTTTCAATATTCCATGAAAAAACTTTATCTAAAGTATAATTAGAATTACACAATATCAAAATAATTTCTTAACAATCTTGTTACTTATAGTTATTCGAAAAACAAAATTAATTCATTATTATTAGAAGCACTAAAGATATACATCACAGATCATTTAATTTTAAAATTGCGTTTTGTTATACACTACGAACTTTTCTAGTAGAAATTACTCAACGATAAGTTCAAGATTAAAACTACTAGCCGCTCCATAGAAATACTGATGAAATGCACAATGAGCATGATACTGCTGTATTTTAATTTGATATTTTTTTGGGCTGCTCCCGTACCCAGTAGCACTTTTAAATTGAAGCGTAAAGGAATTAGTCCATCTTATATATTATATGCTACATCTGTTAATATTGTGTTCTTTTATATAGAGAAAACACTCCAGTGAATTATTATTTATATTTCTATAGAAACTCGTTTCTAATTCTTCTATTTATATATATATCTTACATAAATTGAGCGTCTATTTCAAAATAAAACCACGGATAGCCTAACGCAAATACTTTATTAGATCAATTTAATGCACCAGAATTATAAATATGGAGTAATTAAGTGCATGATGTGTTTGCAAATTAAAATACTTTCATTTTTAATATTATTTCTTTGTCTACACCACTGCAGTTTACTCTGCACCTGTTCTTTTGTTTAACATTTTTAACCGCCTACTGTTTATTGGAGCGACGATTGGTTTTATGTATCGAGTTAACTTCTCCTTATAGTTATTACCATTGGTATCACCAAAACCGATCTAAAATGAGATTCCTTGTACCCCTTACACATGATACATTTTTATTAACATTTTAAAATATCTAGAATAAATAGAATTACGCTCAAATAGATAATTATTAAAATAATATTCACAATCAACTTATGCTGTATGTGTTGGATGTGATTTTAAATAATGTGGGTGCATGGACAGTGTAGATGGTATGCCTTTCAAAATCGCCGCTCGTGTCGAGTTCTAGTATATTTGCTTTTCGATGTTGTGAACAACAATTTTGTCGCTACAGGTCAAAGGTAAAATTTAATTTTTAGACCACCCAAGGAAAAAGCCCCATATATGTCGTTTTTTTAAGTTTATTATTATTATATCCATTAACATTATACAATTTGATTAAAACTACTTTAAGATTCAATACAATTAAAAATAATTATCCTAATAAAGTGACTGTTAATTGTCGATAACCAAAAAATAATAGATATAGGTAGGTACTATATGAACAATTTATGAACAAATCAATTTTTGTTATATTTATTAAATTTTGTTTGTAGATTATAAAGTGTAAGTGCTTACGAGGGTTGCTATTTATATTTCTGGCCTTGGCAACACTGACTGTTTCCAGGCGTCAGCTGACATTTCCGGTGTAAACTTTACATTGTTGAACATAACCTCAACCACAACATTTTGTCATTTGAGTGCGATTAGTGTTGTTTGCAGTTAATTGAAAAGTGCATTCTCTAGTAAAAAATGGAATTGACCCGTGAACACTTTCGTGCAATTATTTTTCATAACTTTCGACGTGGATTATCACGAAAAGAGTACATCAACGAACTTAATACATTATATAGCGATGAAGCTCCATCCTACAGCACTGTAAAAAACTGGTATAATGAATTCAAACGTGGCCGATGTTCACTCCAGGACGAAATCCGCGAAGGCCGTCCAAAATCTGTCGTTGTGCTTGAAAACATCGATGCTGTGCGTGAACTGATTAAACAAGATCGTCATGTGACATACCGTAAGATTGAGGCATCTTTGGGCATTAGTATGACTAGCATCAACAAGATATTACATGATCATTTGGCCGTAAAAAAATTTGTTCCCGTTGGATCCCGCATAACCTGACCAATGCTCAAAAGAAGGCTCGCGTCGACTGATGCATTGAAATGTTGAAAAAATTTGCGAAAGGTGCATCAAAGGCTGTGTATAACATCTGCACAGGTAACGAATCATGGATCTACGCATATGACCCCGAAACAAAACAGCAATCAACTGTATGGGTCTTTCAAGTCGAGCCAAATCCAACAAAAGTTATTCGCGGACGAAGCACATCGAAGCAAATGGTTGCCTGTTTCTTTGGCATTACCGGTCATGTGGCAACAGTGGCGTTAGAGCAACGTAAGACGGTCAACTCTGAATGGTACACAACCATTTGTTTGCCAGAAGTCATTGGAGAAATTCGGAAAACTTCAAAGAAGAGGCGAATCATTCTTCATCATGACAATGCAAGCTCTCACACCGCTACTCAAACAATTGAATATTTAACCAACCAGAAGGTTGAGTTGATGGGCCATCCACCATATAGTCCTGATTTGGCACTCAATGACTTCTTTTTATTCCCGTACATCAAAAACAAACTGTGTGGTCAACGATTTTCAACACCAGAAGAAGTCGTTTTTTGTTTCAAAACGCATATTTTGGAGCTGCCTCAAACAGAGTGGAAAAAGTGCTTCGAAAATTGGCTCAAACGCATGGAAAAGTGTATCAATCTTAATGGAGAATATTTTGAAAAACAATAAAACTAGTTTTGATCATAAATACTTGTTTTTTCATTGTTAGGCCAGAAATATAAATAGCAACCCTCGTATTAAGTAAAGTAGAATTTGTTGATCATTAAATTAACAGTTTGTATTCTTTTCTGTTTTGTCAGTTGATGTTAAAAGGAACACCCGGACTGATTAAACCGACAACGAACTATTTCAAGTATGCAACATGGAATATTAGAAGTATTAACGGAAAGGAGGTATTACGGAGACCAAAAAGAAAGAATACACAACGATGCAATCCTTATATATACTGTGAGGAGGCAAGCAGAGAAAGGGCTCATAAGGACCAAGCAGATCTTGTGAGAGATTGGTCGTTTACAAACGAAATGATTCTGTCACAATTAAAGAAAGAACAAAAGCTAATGAACTTGCATTGTACTATACGACCCTGATTAGGACGCAACAGTAGAGGTGAAGGATTCATTCTATGAACAGCTTCAGAGTCTATGAAAGCATTCACAATGAAGTTATTGTTATAGATGATTTAAATGGAAAGATAGGATGTCGCCCTACAGGTTATGGCTGAGTGCTTGGTAGACACGGAGAACTACACAAAAACAACAACGGGAAACAACTGCTTCAATTCTGTCTGGTGAATGACCTAGTCATTCTGAAAGACATGTTTCCCCATAATATGATACACAAGTACACCCGTGTGGAGCCTGCTAGGAACGCAAAATCAATCATCGACTATATTATAGTGCACCGTAGTTCATTCAACCTCGTCAGGGACACTCGAGTAATGAGAGGAGTAGCAATAGGAAGCGAACACAATCTTGTCGTTCTTAGTAGAACTAAAACTCAAAACGAAACTAATATTAGTAAAATAAAAAAGAAGAGGACTCGCCTAAAGAGGGAGAAAATCTGCTCATATAAGCTAAAGACGCCGGAGGTCACATTGCTTTTCCAGCAGAAGGTAGTGGAAAAAACTATGCAGTTGGCAGGTTGGAAGGAAGAGGTAGATCTGGAAAAGGCATGACAAGACTTCAAAACTACCGTCCCGACAGCGGCATCAGATGTGTGCGAAAGAGTCCCTATACGTCAAAGGAGCAAAAAGGTGACACATTAAAGAGAAATTGAGAAAGAAAAAGAAGTTGTGGAAAACTTATCTGCTTAACAAAACCCAAAAATTCTATGTTTACAAGGAACAAAGACTGAAGGTCAAACAGGTAGTAAGAGTCTCAAAGCAATTGGCTTGGGAGGAATTTGGCAACTTTCTAAATCAGAGTGCTCAGCAAAATCAGAAACTGTTTTACAAAGTGATGAAAAACATGCGCAAGGAAACAAATGGAGATGGTCCTCTAAAATTCATAAAGAGGAAAGATGAAGTCATACTTACACAATCAGATAAGATCATGGAAGGAACACTTTCAGGAGCTCCTAAATAATGATACTGTGACATAAGAAAACAGTGATAATGAGGAGGAAGTTGAGACAGAAAGTCAAAGACAGGTGGCCAGCAATCATCCATACGCAGCCCTGAACCTTGTTGAGGTACAGAAAACTTTGGCTAAGGTTAAGTTAGGTAAAGCTGTCGGAAAAGATGATATAGCTCCGGAGATGCTGAGATATATGGAACCAGTTGGAGAGAAAATGCTTCACAGAATGTTTACACTCGCTTGGGGGATAAATATCTACAATTCCGTAAGACTGGCAGCTTTCAGTTGATGTACCTTCAGTGAAGAAGGGAAATAACCGTCGAGGCCTCTCACTACCCAGTGTGCCCGGAAAAGTCTATGAATGTATACTAGAGAAAAGACTAAAAACACAAATGGAGGCAAAACTGGAGGAAACTCATTGCGGCTATCGACCTAACCTAGGGACTCAGGATCTTGGAAATCCATATAGAAAGCCCTGAGAAGTTCCCGCATCTCAAACAAACTGACCATAAGAATTAAAAGCTTCTATCGGACCAGCAGAAACGAAGTAAGGTAAAATCATTGTACCTCAAAGCAGTTTAGTACCAACTCGCGAATAAGACAAGGAGATATCGTAAGCCCTTTGTTGTTCACCGCAGTGATAGACATGGCTTTGAGAAAATGTTCAGGCTTCAAGAAATTCAAGAAAGGAAATTGGCGACTAATTTCGATAATAATAAATTTACCGATGTATGCCGATGTTGTAATATTGATGGTGGACTCAGCTCACAAGTTACAATTGCAAATACGAGAAGGTGGGGCTGAAAGCAAACATAAACAAAACCAAGACAATGATTATATCTAGTGTACCTGCGGTATCATGATCAAATGTCAAACTTTGGAGCAGATGCACCAATTAAAGGTGTGTAGATTTCTAGTCACGGAAAGCTCAGCGAGTAGGATGCTGTACGCCATCAGACCTAAGTTCCTGAGGAAGCAGGAGGTCAGTATAAAGCTTGCAGTGTACAGGACAGTTATTTGAAAGGAGTTGCTAGGGATACCAGAAAAGATCGCATCTGAAACTTAAGGATCAGGTCAGATCTCGGAGTAGACACTTTACAAATATGGTATAAACCATGGAATAGACGATCGACTTCGGATTTGAAAACATTGCACCGGGATCTCGCCACCATTGGGTGATTTTTTTAACACAGGCCCACCATTGAACCTCAGGTGGTAAATCGACAAACTTTAATGCTTTAATTGCCAATAACGGGATAGAGGCGATAGTTTCGCGTCAAGCAGGGTATTCTTGATACTTCGGCGGCTTGTTAAGCATACTACATTGAGTCAACTACAGTAGAAGATAATCCGTAATATAATCAGTGCTTTTCGAGACAACTACTAAAATTGATTCATGCAAAAATGTTTTAATAACTGAGTCGTAGATCTTGTTAGAGACTATTCTAAAGAATTAGTTTAATTGTTTATGTTTTCTAGAGTTCTTTCAGAGATTGCTCTACTAGAATTTCTTATTGTCACCTCATTTTTAAGTGTAATGTAAACAAATAGTTTTTACGCATAACTGCTTATACCTTATTACAGCTGACAAATGAAGAAATTTAATATTAATATATGTGACAGTATAACGTAGCACTGTTATTAATTAAGTTCTTATTATTAATTAGCGATACCTGGGTCTGGTTAGACACGTACCATGGTGCATTTGTTATCATCCGCAGTATTTTGGACTGACTGCGTTGCATTATAGCTACATTCGACTTACGGGTGGATCCCCATAATTCGACGCCGTAAGTCCAGATACGTTTAACAACTGTCTTTTCTAAGAGCACTACTATCCAGCGACAAGTTAAATGTTCTTCCGATGATCCAATACATATCATTTACTTTTAAATCTATCTGTTTTATTTTTTTTGACAATACCTATGCTGTTTCTATGTAAACTTGAATTCCAGATGTAGCCCAAGGTACTTTGCTGTTGGAGATTGTGGTATTACTGTATTATTTATGTGTACTGCTAGACAGTGCTCTTTTTTTCAGTGTGAAAGCAACCTGCATAGCTTTAGTTTCGTTAATGATTCTACACCCAAGTTGCTCAAAATGAAAATAAATTCCATTTTCTATACCTTTTACAGAAGAGCAGGCAGTATCGTACATACTCTATGGTAGTAGCTCTGGTTTTTTCTGCACTAGAGCAATCTTATGAGCCCTGTCACAACATTTGCAGCATTGGATCCAATCTCCATGAAAATCTTCCCCACAAATGATTAGCTGTACTGAATTTGTCTTTTGAGGCGTATTCTTTTTCTTTGATTAACATTTTCCGTTCTGATTATTTTTCGAAAGATTTTTTAGGTTTTCGTTTTTTCTTTTCCTTTTGATGGTCTTTTGTAAATTATTTTCTTGCAGGCGGTTTGTAATGACGCTGATGTCAGATCCTTACTTTTTCCTGTGTATTTCTTTCTTACATGGATGGCATATCTGCCAAGACCCTTCTAAAACTTTTGTTGTTGAAACTACCTGCTGTTTCGGCTATATCGATAGATGTTTTTCAGGTGTTGTTCAGATTGTAGGGGTTTCGACCTCCTCGGCGGGGTCGTAAGGTTATCGTGATGAGCTAGGTTGATCGTCATTATTATTATTATTACCGTGCTGATTGTTTTTCTGCATAAATATCATCTGGAATATCTAACCCTTAGATTCGTAAAAATTGTGAGATAAAGAGGTAAATACCGGTGCATTTAAGACCATGTTGTCTTCCTATATCCATTCGACAAATTTTAGAGAAGTCCAGTAATTTCGTAACCCATAATTCTAACGAACGGGTCTTTTCTTTCACAGAGATGTTGCTTCATTATAAGCGTTTTTAAAAAATGCATTTACTCTTAATTTGGGATGCAAATATTTCGCTCGCTCAGACTCCTAAGGCGGCAGTTTTAAATCTATTTTGATTCTCAAACTGATGCCCATATAGTATGTAATCTTTTCAAGCTATAATATGCCATAGCATTGTCAGTAATGCTCAGATCTGGCGATTCAGCTGGCCACTTGTGAAAGATATGTTGCTAACTAAGTTACTTTGATAGGTTGTACGGTTTTGTTGGCGTTATATAAATACAACATTTAAGCTGAATTTCTTCTCGTCTGTAAAGATGACATTACACCATGTTTCACCAACGGTTTTCTTGCAAATTCTAAACGTTGCATCGTATACGTTGTTGGGTGAGTCTTGGAAAAAGTAAACGTATTTGGCAGCTTTTCGTGGTGAATTATAGTCGAGTTCCTTAGAAAACGTTAGGTAGTCTAGACAATGACTTAGAGGTTTATGTAATTGTATAAATCTCTTAACTAGCGTAAGTTATTTTAATTAAGTTCAAAACTCGCAGAAATAATTACAAAATTCATGAAGGTTTAATAATGTAGAACAGAACATTAATTGATGTACATAGTATATGAAAAAGTTCAGCCCATCTTTTTATTTTAGATTTTTGTTTCAGGAGAAATTGAAAAATGAAGGCTTTAATTTAGAATCGAATTATTGCTTATGTTCTAGAGGAAATCCGAAAACATTCGTACTAATTATGGTGGCCCGAAGACCAATTCTGTTAGAATCATAAACGTTTCCTTACCAATTCACTGCTAAACTACTCTGAGAACTTTTCGTGAGATTCGTGTTATGGTTAGAATGAATTCTAATTAAATAATTAAAACATAACAACTTCTCCTTCCTTTAAGCTTTGTAGTGCCTCCAATTTATGCAGGAGGCAGATATCGTCCGCATAATCGGAAACCAGCTTGTTCCTTTCTAGATTATCTCTCAATACTTGACAATACTTTGCTAATTACTCGTAGGAGGGTTATTCTTCTGCAGTTCTCACATTTCGTAGTATCTCCTTTTTTGGGGGGATTTAACAATAATTTCTCTCTTAAAGTCGGAGGAAATCAGCTCTTGATCCCAGATTTGTTCTAACAGTGCCCACAGAATCCTGGCGGTCAAATTCAGGTCTGCCTTGACTAACTCTGAGCTTATACTGTCATTTCCTGGAGCTTTATCGTTCCTCAGCTGTCTCACTGTTTGTCGTATTTCAGCTAAAGAAGGACATTGAGTTCTTCTATTCAGGCTTTGGGCCGCTTCTCTTGAGTTCTGTTCATCTTCTTTTTCTTCCATTTCCTTTTTCTCTCCCCCCACCATCTCTGTTGTCCCGCCTGTGTTGAACATTTCCGAAAAATGCTCCTTCCATCTTTTCAACTGATCCTCTTGCGATGTTGCGAAGTGGCCAAAAATCCTTAAGCCTCGAAATTCAGAAGAGGAAATGGAGCTGGATAGGCCACATAATGAGGAAGCCAGATAGGGCGGTGGAAAAGGCAGCTCTAAGCTGAAACCGCCAAAGGGCGAGAAGGCAGGTAGGCCAAGGAAGACTTGGGAAAGAACAATTGAGCAAGAGGCAGCGAGGGTGGGAAAACATGGAATGAGGTGAAGAGGCTGACACGGGATAGAAAATTATGGCGGCTTATGTTCCAACCCTGGAAACGAAAGGAACTGCATAAGTCGAAGTAAATTAAATCTTCTTTTAGGTTTTACCTTTTGTATCGACGACTTAAAGCGTGTAGGCTTTTCCGGTCGGTTTCATTTTGCCATTCAGAGTTTTTGGGCTGTTTGGACTTTTTCGGGACGATTAAACTTTTCTTCTTGGTATGAGTTTTTAGAGTTTTTGCAATTTCTATTATCATGTGTTTTCGGTTGTGACTAAAATGACTGACCCCAGATTGATAAACACCTAGTTTTGGTTAGAGAGGATAGTACCATTGCTGTTACCAACGTAAATGGGTTGGCGTACAGGTTTAATGTCTGATGCCCTATTAAAATAAGAGCTGAGCATATTAATTAGACAAGGAAATAACGCTGCGCAATTAGGTTAACCTGAAATAGAATTGAATTAGCATTTGTTATTTTATATTTATTACCTATGTTAAATACTGTTTCGAAATCAAACAAAATCAATATCAAGTTGCAGATTTAAGTTTTCAAATTATAATAATATAAATAGAAAAATTAAAGCAAAAGCGTTATTAATAAATAATAATTATTAGCAACTCTTGTTACTTGATTCAAGTTTGAAATCGTAAGTAAAATTTAATTTTTTAATAAAATTGATTAACTTGCCATATTCTATATTGTAAACTGGCTTTGATTTGATTAGATTTTTGACGTTAAGATAAAGTTTAGAAAGCAATAACAAATCCATGAAAAGTTATTTTTATAAATCCGCATCTTCTTTGACTTCGTCTTTTTGTTTATTAGAGATTATTAATCTAATTTTTATTGACTAACTCTGAACTCAAACATGAGAACTGCATTGATATTTTTGGAATTCATACGTAAAAACATTTCTGGACGTATACAATTTACTATGTTGTGTTTTTGGGTAATTACAAAAAACAACCATGAATCACTTCGGAAGAATCCAAATTAGTTGCTCTAAAAAGACAAAAAAAGCACATTACTGGACATTACATTTAAATTGGTAGTAAATACGATGGCTAGACTCCAAAATCATGATCCGAAACGACTAGAAAATCAATTTGAAATGCCCTAATTACGAAAACGTTCACTTTGATCAACCAGACAACCAGGAACGACCGTATATATTTAGAGCATGAGCTCCTATATCGGTTATCCTTCCTTATTATTAATTGTAAATAAAATTTTAGGAAAGCTTTTAAAGCTTCGTTATTGCATTACTAACGTTTTTTATATAAAAAAATGTTTATTCAACATTGCATACTTAATATATTTTATTTATTTATTTTGATTCGAATGGATTACGGTGTATCATAATCAATTACATATGGGATGATTCGTTTTAAAAGAGCGCGGAAATTTACTTGGACTCGCTTTTTCCACAGATTTCTGTAGTCCATTAGTTTGCCCATTTTAATTATACCGCTCATAAAATAAGGTTTAGAATCTTGTTTTAAATTATTTCGTCTGGTGTTTAGTTAATCGGTACCTTATAATCAATTTTATTTGGTTTAACACGTGGACAAGAATTGAGTCGTTTAATTCATTAATGTTTAAATAACGTCATCAGTTGTTAGTTCTTTCGGAAGAAACAACAATTCTATTCTTTTTTTAATACACATTCATTATTTATTACAGTTAATTAATTACAAGCAAAATAAAAAAAATTGATTCATTTTAATAAGTAATTAAAAGATATAATTACTATTTTTACGTAACGGGATTCTTGGATATTAATAGTTTTTGACATAAACACAAATCGATATAAAAAACTTTAGCGTTGCTTATTTACTCCCAAAGCAAACATCTGTTTCTGTATATGGTTTCAGAGTAACCCTTGACCCAACCGTTTAAAAATAACCGCAGGAGTCTCTTTCGGCAGAAGGACATAAAAATGTTTTTGAAATTTGATCTAGTTTTGCTCCAAGTTCTTCGTGCCGACCGGCTACTATTGTCGGCAACTTAAAACCACCACACTTGATTTCCTATTAAAACATTCGGTGTGAAAGTAAAAAAACACTTTTTCCGACATTTTTGTTTTTTTAATTTCTGAAGTTTCGTTAAAAATAAATCCAGAAATACTAATGAACGTATCTTTTTCAGTTCAAAAAAAATGTTACTATTATCCTAGCTTTCGAAAATAGTAAAGTAAAAGTTGGAATTAACAGGAACAAGAGTATTTATTAAAAAGCACATGAATAAAATACACTAAACACTTTTCGAAGCCCATACAGAGATTCTCACTATGTGATAATCATTCTTACGGATAAAGTAAAATGAAACTTTTTGCCTAGAAACCCTACCTCAATAAGGCCCCAGCTACCAAAAAGAACATCAAGAAATTTTGTAAACTCAGAAGATCGTTGCATTTATTAGAAATCTACTAAAGTCATCATCACAGTCACTGCAGTTAATCACTAATAGTGACACTCCAAAAACACGTCAAATTACAGATCAATTTCTAACTTCTCAGACTAAATCGGATACTAAAAATAAAACAGACAGATTCTGTCTAAATTTGTGAGTTCGGGAGCATATAGACTAATTGATAAATGACCTTCTAAGGTTCTTATTTCAGTAAAACAGGCCTGTTTGAATACACCAATAGGCGACCATTCTGCTTGACTAAATTCTTACTCCAAAAGCTCATCAAACTCCACGATATCATAATTATGATTTTATTTTGAATTGTTAGTAGTTCCCTGATTTTGAAATGTTACAAAACGGCTTTGCATTTTGCATTGCTTTGTTTTACACGTCCTTGGATTTCTGTAGATCTTCAAATCAGTACATCAGGCTTTGAGGTTCTTGTAGATACACGAACCTTTATAGAACTCTTGAAACGCTTCAAGGAATTTATGTCTTTACAAACTTGTAAGTTCATGTACGAGTCATCTACCAAAACAAAACTAACATAAGGTCTACTATGAATAGCAAAAGGTTCTCAGACGACAAAACTATTGGTAATACCAAGATGTTAAACAAGGCTAAAGCTGAACATAAAATGGGAACGCTAGGAGGAGCTATTAATCGGTCAGATAATCAATCACTAACCATGACACTCCAAAAACACCTCAAATTACAGGTCGATTTCTACTTTGTCAGACTAAATCGGATACTAAAGATAAAACAGATAGATTCTGTCTAAATTTGTGAGTTCGGGAGCATCAAATAGATCACGTACTAATACAAGAAAAATATGCAAAGCTGATTACAAATGTGAGAACATATCGGGGTGCGAATGCCAATGCTGATCATCTATTGATAGGTGCAAAATTAAAGCAAGTAGCTCTGAAGCGAAGAAAGGAGCAAAGAAGACGTAAGACGAGGTATAATATGGGAAACTTCCAAAGAGCGGAAATAACAAGAAACTACAAACAAGAGATATACAACAATTGTAAGCTGGAAGAACTAAAAACATCTGCAAAGAAGAATAGCACTAAAGCTAATCTAAGCGATAAACTCGCATCTAGCGCAGATAGGAAACAACCCCCTAACAATTATTTGTTCCGATATTTGCCAAGTTAATGTTAATAGAAATAATTAAAGAAAAGCTATAGTCATAGAATTAGATAACTGAGAAGAGAAGATAAAAATAATGGAAAACAAGAATAAATTAAGAAGCACAGCGTCTATGTTGAGAACAACGGAAGAAAGGAAAATGCAGTGCAAGATACGTAAAAAGGCTAGAACAGAAAAAAAACAAGAGAAACCAAACAAAAATTGCCTATAAAAAATTAAATGTGGAGAATGAAGTGTATGAATGGAACGATAAGCTCCACGATCTTGTGCAAGCGCCAAGGGAGAACACTAAATCAAAAAACTAATATTAAACGATCAGGATAGCAATAATTGGATGACCAAGGCAAAGGAAATGGACATGAATTTGGAAGACATAAAGGGAAAAAACAAGAAAAGCAAGAAAAAGAAAAATTAACTAATGAAGCTAGAGACTTGGAACCTACAAGGAATACATGCAGAAGGGGTGCTAACGAATTTGGTAATGGAAACAAAAAGATATGATTTAGACGTGCCAGCAATACAAGAAACGCATCTGAAAGGCAATGACATAACAAAAATAGAAGACTATATACTTTCTACAAGCGGGAGTGGGGTGGGATTTTTAGTGAAAGAAACGATATAGAAGATAGTAGGAAACTTTATGCCAACTACAGACAGCCTGTGCTACTTAATAATGAAGGGGACCTGTAAGAATATCATTATAGTAAACATGTATGCACCTACGAAAGAAAAAGAGGAGGAAAGAAAAGACAACCAGCCAAAACAGGATATAAAAATTGTAATAGGAGATGCCAATACAAAGGTAGGTAATGAAAAGGTATACACAGAAAGAAAGTAATGATAATGGACTAAGGCTTATCAGTTTCGCAGTACAGAAAGAAATGAAGATAATGGGTACTCTTTTTAAAAGGAAGGATATATATGTAAAGACACATGGAGCATACCGAGCAGAAACAAGATCAATCAAGTAGATCACATACATGAAAAATATGCAAAGATGATTACAAATGTAAGAACATATCGGGGTGCGGGCGCAAATTCTGATCATCTATTGGTAGGTGCAAAATTAAAGCAAGTAGCTCTGAAGCCAAGAAAGGGGCAAAGAAGGCGTAAGTCGAGGTATAATACGGGAGACTTCCAAAGAGCGGAAATAACAAGAAAATACAGTAAAGAGATATACAACAATTGTAAGCTGGAAGAACTAAAAACAGCAATCCACCACGGAGGAAAAGTGAGATATAATAGAAGAAGTAGTAGAGAAAGCAACCAGAAGCAGTTTGAATAAGTATAAATGAGAAAACAAGGAAAAATGGCTAGACAACAACTGCAGAGAAGAAAGAAACGGAAGGAAAATATTAAGAATTTAGAATGTTACAAACAGTTGCAGAAGAAAACCAAAATACAAGGATCAAAAGAAGAAGGTGAAACAAATGTGCAGAACCCGCAAAAGATTATTCAAGGAGAAAGAGACAGAACAATTGGAAAATAAGTACAAAAATAAAAAAATAAGGAATTTTTACAAGGAAGCCAGGAACGTAAAGAAAGGCTATCAGCCAAGACCAACGCATTGTAGGGATAAAGAAGGAGATTTAATAGGGGGATGAAACAGAAAAGCTGAAAAAATGACAGGAATATTTTAAAGAGATGCTAAATAAAGGAGCGGAAGACTACGAAGAACAACAAGAACTAGGAAACCATAGTACAGGCGAAAATGAATAAAAGGCTCCCAGCAGGTAGGAAGTGGAAGCAATAATTAACTCCATGAAAAATAATAAGAGCCCTGGTGAGAATGGAATAACAACAGAGAATATTAAACACGGCGCGGTGGTGAGATGTTGAAATATGACATTTACAAACTAATTAAAGAGATCTGGGTAACAGAAAGAATGCCCGGCATGGAAGAAAGGTATAATCCACCCTATGCACAAGAAAAGAAATGTAACCGAGTGCAAAAATTACAAGGGAATTGCACTATTGGGCGTAACATACAAAATAGTAGCAACGTTAGTGAAACAGAGAATAGAAAAGTACACAGAAATCATATGAGGAAAATACCAGTGTGGCTTCCGAAGAAACAGATCTACAACAGACCAGATTTTCATTTTAAAACAAGTAATGACAATTTGCTACAAATATAAAATTCTTTTATTTATTATGTTCATTGATTTTCAAAGAGCATACGACTCAGCGAATAAAACCAGAGTGATGGAAGCACTAAGAGAATTTGATATGCCACGCAAATAGACTAATAAGGATGACTCTGCACAACACGGTAAACTCAGTAATCGTAAATGGGAAAGTATCAAATGACTTTGAAGTGAAAATGAGATTATGGCAATGAGACCCATTGTCGACGCTTCTATTGAATATAGTGCAGAGACGCAATAGAATTGCTGTACACTTCGAGAATACTTCCAACAGATGCATCCTACAATACAAAAGAAAACTCAAAATGAAAGAAAACAGTAGACAATAGAAGACAGGAGGGTGAAGAGATTCACTAACATTATGGCTCAAAGACAAAGAAATAGGCAGTCTCTAAGTGCCAACCAATTTAAAAACCAAACTGAAACAAATAAACCCTGCACAGAAGAACCAAGCAGTAGGAAACGAAAATGCTAAGCATTTGGAGAAACTAAAAGGTCATAATCTTTGAGGAACAAAAGTAGAAGGTATTGCAAGATAAATATTAACTAGGTGTTACTATAAGCGAAGGTGGCATGGAAGCTTTAATACTAAGAGCAAAACAAAATCCAAAAAATGTGAAGAGAAATCTAGGCAAAAGAAATAAGTTGCGACTAGAGATACTAGAAAAAGAGACCGAGGAAGCCAGAAAAAAATACAATGAACAGGAAAAAAGGAGAGGATCTTTAATAGTAAATTAAGAGATTATAGAAGCAGGGAGGTTAGTAACTTGAATCAAAAAGATAAAACAGAAATGAAAATGAACCAATCGAGTATGATATTCTTAAAATGAGTTAGTGACCTCCGCATGGTCTTACAATACAACTCAAAGAAGCAAATTCGTTCTAATGTATGAAAAGCATTATTCTGTCTGGTAAGCCTTTCAAAAGTTCCATAAGATCTAAGATCCAATAACTGTGGTTTCCCGCCTTACTAGTTAAGAATCAATTTGTTAGTAGCTTTCTGATTTTGAAAGGCAATTAAATCTGCTTTGCATAGTGAGTAACAAATTTAGTTAAAATATAGTCATCGTCTTATACATTTCTGTTTTACTGGAAGACCCTGAGTTCTTGAAGCCTGCAATGCTTTTGTGCACCCCTGGACATTAATTCTTAATGGAATCTTTGTGTACTTCTAGGTCCTTTCAGGTTTCATGTCCTTACAATTCTCTGGAATTTTACATAGTTCTGGGTTCTGCAAGGTTCCTAGTCCATGTCTCTGCAAATCTGTAGACTTCTATAGTTCTGTAGGTTCTTATTTGTTTTTTGTGTGTGTTGTGCAGTTCCGAATTCCGTTCACGAAAGGCTTGAATTTCTGCAAATCTGCAGATTTCTAATGCTTTTTAGATTCTTGCAAGTTTACAAGTTATGGTTCATTAAGGTTTTGCATGAAGAGTATAAATCTGCAGTTCTTTAGGTTCCTTATGATCCTCTGAGATTTTGCACTATTTAGACTTCTTCGAAGTCCTTAATTTATAAAAGGTTCAAATTTATGCACGTTTCTAAGCTATTGCAGGTTTACAAAATCCCGATGCTTCTCTAAAATTTTTCATACTATATTTAAGTTTTCCAAGGCTTCTGGGGCTTAAGTATCTTTAGGGCCTTGCAAGTTTCATAGTTCTGATTTTTGCAAAGCTCTTAGTCCATGAAGGACTCGGGTTTCTGTAAATTTGCAGATTTCTGTAATCTTAACGTTTTGAAAGGTTAGGATTCTTGTGATTCTCTGAAGTTTTGCATAGTTATAAATTTTGCAGGAATCTTAGTCCATGAAACGCTTATGTTTTTGCGAATCTGCAGATTTCTTTGTATCTTTAGATTCTTGCAGGTTTCGGGCTCTTAGGGTTCTCTGAGATTTTGCATTTTTCTCGGTTTTACGAGGCTTTTAGCGTACGAAGCGCTCAGGTTTCTGCAAATGTTAAAATCTCTTTAGATCTTTAGGTTTATTTAGGTTTCAAATTCTTATTACTCTCTAGAGTTTGCATTGCTTTGCGTTCTGCGAGGCTTTTGGTTCATGAAACATTCATATTTCTGCAAGCTTGCAGACTTCTGTAAATTTCCAGGTTCTTGTAGGATTACGTGTCTTTATGGTTCTCTGAGGTTTTGCATAGTTCTAAGTTCTGCGAAACCTTTAGTACAAGAAGGGTTCAGGTTCCTGTGTAGATCTTTAGGTTGTTGTAAATTTCGGGTTCTTATGGTTTGCTGATGCTTTCCATAGATTTGAGTTTTGTGAGGCTTTCAGTCTATAAAAGGCTCAGTTTTTGCAAATTTACAAATTTCTGTAGACCTTTAGGTTGTTTTAGGTTTTCAGATGCGTATGGTTATGTGAAGTCAGCTTGGGTGCTTATGCGGAAAGATATTTTCAGACCCTCTTTAGATGGATGCTCAGGGGTCCTTATTTTTAAGTTCAAGCAAATATAATCAGTTACGATAGGTATCTTTATTATCAGCTACGTAATAACAGCATTACAGGTCCCTCGTCAAACACAAGCGGAAGTCTTCCCGGACTCTCGGCCAAACACAGAAAACACAAGAGGATCCCTTCAGGCCCTTCGCCTGGGGTCCTGCTTGGGCTGCCAATATTCTGGACTCTTTTAGTACCTTCTGAACCATTTCAGTTACCAGCCCGGACTCCTACGGTTACCAGGCACGAGTCCCACAGAACTTTTTGAACCATCGATAGATACTCTACTGTTTATTATAATTTTCTAAACGACGAATTTAGGGCTCTTAAGAGACTTGGGTTTTTGCAAATCTACAGATTAAGGTTCGTTTTCACGTGACAGTGTTTCGTGACTTTTACGGTCATGACACTAAAAGTCATGACTTTTGTTATTGTGAAAACTAAAAGTCCGAGTTGTCGTGACATTTAATTTAATGTCATGACTTCAGTGTCACGGAATCAAAATTTTTTGATTTTTGGTGACATTTTTGAAGTCAGCTACAACAACCTCACTTGACGCCATTTTGAACAGTAACAAAATACCGTGACATTAAACTGTGTGAAAACATCTCCAAAAAAATGTCACACGGTCGTGACATCAAATGCCACGGCTTTTAATGTTACGTGAAAACGAACTTTACTGTAGATCTTTAGGTTCAAGGGCTGCAATCCTTATGACCACTGACCATTAGAGGGCCTTGAGGGTAGTTAAGTGTGCAGACCTCTGGATTTTTTGTATAGAAATAGTAGAAATAGTAGAAATTTTTAAAATGGCGTTTTGCACTCTTTACAAGATATTCTCTGGAACCTCATAATTGTTATAATTTCATAAATCGGATTTTTATTAGAAATCTTGCAGCTACTTGGAACACATTTTCAGGTTCCCAGAACATTGATTGGTCACCTCAAATAAATCTAAATTTACCAGGTGTATACCTATGAAATGAGACTTTCAGCTATTAGACCACAGATGTCGCTAGGAGTATTTTTAAACTGTCCCAAATGTCTTATTTTTTTCGTCTGTCATCTGTCAACAATATTCAATTCATTGTTTGTGATGTTTCATACAACAACGCATTTTTTTCGCTCTTAAAAATGTCGAATTTCGTGCCTTCAAACTACGATTTGCGGACATCGTTGATTTTCTGTTATCAATTGAAGAAAAACGCTTCTCAAGCTCATCAAATGCTTATAGAAGCTTACGGTGGACATGCTCTAAGCAGAGCACAGTGCTTCAGGTGGTTTGAAAAATTCCGAAGTGGTGATTTTAGCGTGGAGAACGAGGAACGTGGCCGGCCACCGAAAAAGTTTGAGGACACCGAATTGCAAGCATTGTTGAATGAAGATGATGGTCAAACGCAAGAAATGATGGCAGAGCAGTTGGGAGTGACCCAAAAAACCATTTGCAAACGTTTGAAAGACATGGGCATGATTTTAAAGGTCGGAAGATGGGTGCCGCATGAACTGACGGAAAGGCAGCAAGAGAACCGAAAAACCACTTGTGAAATGCTGCTCTCCCGGTTCAAAAGGAAGTCTTTTTTGCATCGAATCGTTACGGGTGATGAAAAATGGGTGTATTTCTCCAATCCCAAGCGTAAACGATCGTATGGTCCGCCCGGCCACAAGCCAAAATCAACGGCCAAACCAAATCGCTTCGGCCGCAAGGCAATGCTGTGTGTTTTCTGGGATCAGCATGGTATGATTTGGTACGAGCTATTAAAACCAGGTGAAACAGTTGACGGTGCACGCTACCAACGACAATTGGCCGATTTGAACAGCGCTATACACCGAAAACGCCCAGAATATGCCGATCGGCGTCACAAAGTAATTTTTCTTGTTGACAATGCACCACCACATCGAACAAGAGCGACCCGGGAATTGGTGGAGACGTACGATTGGGAACCGCTGGTGCATGCGGCTTACTCACCAGACTTGGCGCCTTCCGATTATCATTTGTTTGCATCGATGGGCCACGCACTTTCCGAGCAGCGCTTCAATTCTCACGAAGAAGCCAAAAAATGGCTCGATGATTGGTTTGCGGCCAAAGACGGCCAATTTTTTTGGCGCGGCATTCACAAGTTGCCTGAGAGATGGGTAAAATGTGTTGCTAGCGATGGCTATTATTTTGAAGATTAAATTTGTAACCATTTTTTGTTAATAAACGTTTAAAATTGAAAAAAAAGTCTCATTTCATAGGTATACACCTGGCAAAGCAGGAGAATGTGAAATATTTATAAATGTTTAAGAATTATTATATTATCATTCAGATAGAAATAAGTAAGTTTTTCATCTCTGAAGATAAGAAATCGTATCGAAGCTGCTCAGTAATCTTTTATTGTTCTTATGCACATTCAATTACGGCATACGTATACAAACTATGGAAAAAACGATGAAGTTGTACGAACCACCGTTATCAATAATGAACTAAAAGTATATTAGGTTTAATCGAAACAAATGCCAAAGTTTGTAAAACATAAGACGACCTCAGTAAGGCAAGATTCAATAATACACGTTTTGCGCATTCTTGCTTATTTGTTTATTTTTATTACTAGTTAAATTTTATTAAAGACAATCGAGAGATTTTTAAATCCTGTAAAAAGCAATAATGACTGAATAGATTAGACTGCAGGAGTATACAACAAACTACAATACTATAGTATGTAAGATTAAATCCTGTGTTTATTTCACAATTTGACTTATAGAAACTTTTTCTATAATATTATCCTACGGTAGACGATTCGGAATTCTGGCTGAATGATTACTGTAACCCTAGACTCAAGTTTCGAACTTATTTTGGTCTCATCAGTAGGAGATTTGACATCTCGTCCTATATAAAATAATTCGTCCACATCAATATTTTGAACGATAAGACCCGAAATTGGTTAACGTACTTTACTGTAACACATCACGCATGTTTTTGTTTGTATTGTAAAGATAAACTGATAAAATAATGAAAACACCATACCCTTCTGTTATCTTTCCGATACAAGAAATAATTTAATTTACAGCGTTTAAAGTGTAAGTTTTAATAAGACTTTTATGTTTAAATTGCGTGTGGTCCGCGATAATTTAAATGAGAATGACTTAGCAATAACAACAATATTTAGATTACATGTAGGCGCTTTCCGAAGAAGTAGTTAATATAAAGCACGCGTAATTGAAGTAAAACCAATTTCATTTTTATTATTAATTTAAAAAGAAGAAATAATTACGATTTCGAATAATTCCGTCGTTTTTTATTCTCCTATATTGCATTCACACACCCGTCATTTGCTATTATATTAATTTATTATATTTCTGTAAACAACACCAGTGTCAGCTTACACCAAATAATTACTTTTAGATCAGCTTCCGGTCGTTCTAACCGACTTTTTGTCGTCGGTTTTAAAAAAATAACATTTTTGAAGTAAATTACTTTTACCTATCAGTTCTAATAAATGTTACGTATGGTTGAAAAAAGTCTAGGAAAATCGATTTTATACTCGTTTGGTCCACTGTAAGGTCTTTGAAGGTGTCGGTGTTCAAAAAGGTGGCTAAATTACATTTTTGATTTGCTTTTTTTATATTTATTATTTTGTTAGTGTTTTCATTCATCTTTCACGTCATTAATTTGAAAAAGAATTTCAGGTAGCCGGTTTCTAATTTAATTCTATAAAAGTCTCGCGTACCTTTGCTTTTGTCTAATAATGTTGTATTGTTTCGGATAGGAAATCCTCTTTTCATTCTTAAAAAAAGATTATTACAAATGTTTGGAATTTTTATTTTATTAGTTTGCACACAACTTTAATACGTGGGCATTTTCTACAGCTCATTCAAATATATTACAAAATGAATTTCACGCTGGAAGGAAGGAATTTGATTAAATAATTGCGTATACTACTACTGTTAATTTCATTCAGTTTTTGGTTTTATACTTCCTAGAATTTTATGAATAAAATAATTATAGAGGTTCTACTATAGAAAAGTGAAATTTCAGTTCATTTAATAGCTTGTGTGTTTTATCCTCTTATTATAGTGTAAATTTCAATAGTACATGGTTGAGCGATTTGCTGCATGATTATACTATAGAAATTAAAATAGTAAAAATCATTAACGAATTGATTTAGTACCTTCAGAGATAAAAATTTATAAGATCTTAACTGATTTTTATATTTTTATAAACTATTTGGTTTGATGAATTGAAAAACAACTTTTTAATTAACTGTGACCATGACATTGCAGGATAAATATTATAACAACGACGTCACTAATAACAAATCCTGGTTTGCTTTATTTTTATAATTAGTAATCCAATAAATTGCACTTTTTTGCCGATGAAAAAGTTAATTAATTGTAGCATGTTTTTGACATATAGTTTTTCGTTATTAAATTAAATGTGAAAATCCTCTTGTATTTCTCAAGGTTCTATTTTCTACTGACTCATAACTGAATTATTCTGTTAGTATCCGAAAAACTAATTTTTTCTAAAAGGCCTGTTTATGTCGAATTTTAAAACGTGTCTTATACTTATTTCCGACTATTACTATTGCTCTCGTAAGAAAATGAATTAAAGTCAAGATAATTATTTCAATTTAAACAGCAAATACCTACTAGTCTAAACATTGTTTTTAATTAAAATTCCCGATTAGTAATTAAATGCTTGCCTAATATTAAAATTACATAGTATTTACTCCTTTTATTCTTAAACGTTTCATTCAAACAAACACGCTTTCAAAGAAAGTAATTTTCAGTGGTGTAAAAAGTTGCTAATCCACCACCGGGAAATCTATCATAAAAGATTTATTATCTGCCTAGCTATTCCTTTTGCACACAATTCCAAACTATTTGTAAATCTTTTTCCGTTGCTGAACTGTAATAGCACTAAAGTCAAAACATACGTTGACAGTCTCGTTAAACATTTCAGTAACCAACTGCAAAATTTTAGATACAAAAAGAATTAAATTGTAAATGTGTTTACAAACTTATTTTTGCCATTATATTGATTTGCAATTAAAAAACTTAAATTTGTAAATTATACTGGAAGTAATTAACTGGTAAGCAGATGCTTAATCCTTAAATTACTTAAAACCATTTTATCTTGAAATCGATGTAGTATTACATTACAGAATTACTTTCAATAAACATATTAGTTTTTAGAATACTCAACCTTGCAAGTTGTTGTAAATATTAAGATTATTCGCCTGACTTTTATGCAACCAAACAGGTTCGTATTATTCCGTAACCGTTAAGAGACTTCTGTTCACCTTTGCCGAAGAAACGTATAATTGTAGTACTTATAATTTAATAAATTAGAAATACTGTTATGATTAAAATAACTTATGTGTAACTAAAGATTTCATAGATCAATACTATTGGAAAAATAAAATTTTGCATTTCTGCTAAAAATTATCAATATAATGAGCTGAAAAGTCCCAGGCCTAACAAAGAAAACACGGTTTTCTTTGTTCAAAATTAGCTTTATTCATCAACGTAATTTCCATCAAGAACAACGCAATCATTCCAGCGCCGCTCTAACATTTCAATACCACTTTTGTAGAACGATTTATCTTTCGCCTCAAAATAGGACTCAGTTTCAGCGATAACCTCTTCATTCGAGCGAAATTTCTTACCGGCAAGCATTTTTTTAGGTCTGCGAACAGCCAGTAGTCGCTGGGAGCCAAATCTGGCGAATACGGTGGATGTGGGAGCAATTCGAAGTTCAATTCATGTAGTTTTGCCATTGTTTTGATTGACTTGTGACATGGTGCGTTGTCTTGATGAAAAAAAATTTTTTTCTTTGCCCTATGCGGTCGTTTCTTTGCAATTTCGGCCTTCAAACGCTCCAATAACGCTATATAATATTCACTGTTGATGGTATTTCCCTTCTCAAGATAGTCGATGAATATTACACCACGCACATCCCAAAATACCGAGGCCATAACCTTTCCAGCCGATTGTTGTGCTTTCGGTCGCTTTGGACGAGGTTCACCAGTTGCTGTCCACTCAGATGACGATCGTTTTGATTCCGGAGTGAAGTGATGGATCCATGTTTCATCCATTGTCACATATCGACGCAAAAATTCCGGTTTGTTACGTTTAAACATGGCCAAACACTGCTCAGAAACATCAACACGTTCTTGTTTTTGGTGAACAGTGAGCAAACGCGGCACCCACTTTGAGCAGAGCTTTCTCATAGTCAAATGCTCATGCAATATAACGCTAACACGTTCTTTTGATATCTTTACGATGTCAGCTAACTCACGCAACTTCACTTTTCAATCATTCAAAACGATTTTGTGGATTTTTTTGATGTTTTCTGGTGTTACCGCCTCATTTGGACATCCACTGCGTTCTGCATCATCGGTGTCTCTACGACCACGTTTGAAGTCAGCAAACCAACGTTTTATTGTTGTTTCTGATGGAGCGGAGTCCCCATAACACTTTTCAAGCCATTGCTTCGCTTGAACGGTATTTCTTCCCATCAAGAAGCAGTGTAAAATTAAAACACGAAATTGTTTTTGATCCATTGTTTTGAAAATAACGAAAGTAGCGTCACTCTTAGCACAATAACTCACAAAATAATGAATAGAATATCATGAAATTTTAACAGCTGTCTTTTGAAGGTTAGTACTAACTGAAAAAGCGGTGAATGCAATAAAACCAGCGCCATCTATTTCTTAGGCCTGGAACTTTTCAGCTCATGTGTTATATAAAGGGTTTTCCAATAAGAGGTGTTATTTTGAATAGCCCGCTATTTCGGTAGATGTCACTTTTGAAGCTATCTTTTTTGACATTTGACAAGTAGAAACTACGCCATTAATAAATATGGAACGATACACGCTTCAACAACGCATTGAAATTATTAAAATTCACTATAAAAATGGTGAAAATTTGGCAGAGACGGTTCGTAAAACTCGAACATTTTTGGGTCACCGTGAAGCACCTTGTCGGACCGCAATACAGAAATTGGTGAAAAAATTCGAGCTCTTGGGACAAGTTAGTGATGTGAAGAATAAAACCCGTGCACGTCGCTCAAGAACAGCCGAGAATATTGCTGTTGTAGCCGAAAGTGTTAAAGAAAACCCAGGTTTGTCCATTCCTCGTCGTTCTTTGGAATTAGCCATTCCACAAACGTCATTACACCGTATTTTGCATAAAGATTTGGGTCTTAAGGCTTATAAAGTCCAGTTAACACAAGAACTCAAGCCGGCCGATCATCAACAACGTCGTGTCTTTGCTGATTGGGTCGTTGAAATGCATGAAAATGATCCAGAATTCCATCGAAGAATCATTTTGAGTGATGAGGCCCATTTCCACCTCGGTGGCTTCGTCAACAAGCAAAATTGTCGGATCTGGGGCTCAGAAAATCCAAGAGTTATTGTTGAAAAGTCTCTCTATCCTCAACGTGTGACTGTTTGGTGCGGTTTATGGTCCGGCGGAGTCATTGGACCTTACTTTTTCGAAAATGAGGCTGGAGCAACAGTTACGGTGACTGGATTGCGCTATCGAGAGATGATTAACGATTTTTTATGGCCGGAATTGGATGGTATTGATCTGGACAACGTTTACTTTCAACAAGACGGCGCTACGTGCCACACAAGCAACGAAACCATTGATCTTTTACGGAAAAAGTTTCCGGACCGTGTTATCTCTCGAAGAGGTGATCACAATTGGCCACCGAGATCTTGTGATTTAACACCTTGCGACTTCTTTCTTTGGGGCCACGTGAAAGAGAAGGTCTACGCCAACAGCCCAGCGTCGATTCAAGACCTCAAAGATGGAATTCGTGAGGCTATCGAGGACATAGGGCAGCCACTTTGCGATTTGGTTATGGAAAATTTCATGAAAAGGATATTGTCCTGTAAGCGTGGTCGTGGTGGTCATTTGCCTGATGTTATTTTCCACTATTAACGGCATACCTTCCTCTTTATAATGAAATAAACATCCGATCATTTATATTAAAAAATGGCACTTTTCTTTGAATATCAAAATAACACCTCTTATTGGAAAACCCTTTATATAACTATACTCGCCGCCGTTTTCTATTTTTCACATAATCTGAATCATTAGTATTGAGTACAGAAATATTAACTTAAATTAATGTTAACAGTACATTCTCCTTAATGACGCGTAGACTTTTTCTAACGCTCTCCATCAGTGGCAAAATTTATTTCTGCTCCCTCCTAAATTCTACGTCTCAATTGCATTTCATCTTGAGTTTTTCATCCGTTATCATAAACGTTCCTCAACAGAATTGCCCTGAAATCTTTAAAGAATGAGGATGTCAGTTCAAGATAGAGAGCTGAACTTCTTGCTTGTTGGGGTAGCAGCCTGAAAGGTCTTAAACCTCAGCCTCTTATAACCCTCACCTTCTGCCAGAAAATGGAAAGACGTTTCATCGCCATTTCCACATCTAGGGCTTATTGGGTCTTCCTCTACACCTATGAGCGACAGGTGCCGCGAGGATTCCAATTAAAAGACTTAAAGTTCTCCAGCCCTTGCCTATTAGCCAGCTTAACTTTGACAACTTAAAACGAGCTGTATACAATGCCGGATTAACGATTTGGAAGCCTCCTCATAGACGAATTTATTTAAGTTTGCGTGCATATAGTAGCGCAAGCATCGCGTCGTGGGCGTGTGTAATAGTACGTTTCTGTATTTTTAACTTTTGTGTGTTTGTGTGTCATTTACCATAATAGTAAGTTAATCTTTCTTGGACCATTCACGATCGATGACAGTTTTTTTTATGCTTTTCATTTTGGAAAAAGATCTTTCGCCGGTGATCATCAGCGTGCAATGAATTTGCAATGCTGTAATATACATTTAAAAATGTTGATTGTAGTTTGCTCAAAAATTATTTTGTAGGACTGGAATGTTGGTACTGCTCTTTTCTTGTTTAAGTCTTGAAACTGACAAATGAAGTGTTTGAAATGAATCATTTCATCATCAAATTCAAGTTCAAAGTCACAAATCTTAGGGTCTCCTCTTTGATTTGTGCTTCATCCTTACAAGGGAAATCACAAAGAAAACCAAACAGTGATTGAACTTGCTCATAAACTTTCAAACGGTTAGAAAGTTCTACGTTTAGCTGGTCCAATATTGGTAGATAAGCTTCAATCTTGAATCTTTCTCCTCCTTGAAGTACTACGTCTTCAGCGTTCCCGTCGTTAAAATATCGCTTTCTGGCACGCCATCGTTTGCCCTCATCCTCATCAGAGTATTTTAAGTCACTGTTTTTATTTTCATATAAACTAGAATTTTCTCTCCGCGACTTTAAGAAATCTAAGAGTGTATTTAGAAAACGAACGGCCCTTTGAAGTTCTAATCCTTCACTTTGCAGAGAAGTGCTAACTGCATTAATGCCCAAAAGTCCGTCGTGATGACATGTTGCTTCTTCGAACATTTTTTTCAACAGGCAATAATTTGCATCATGAATTGTCTCAGGCTTCTGACTCTTACCTTTAGAAATAGTTTGCAAAGAATCTTGTCGCGTCGGCTCTAGCGCTCCACTTTGTGACGTTTACTTTTTTGGGAACTAGAACACGGTTTGTTTGCTCACCCTGATTAACTTAATCAAGAAATTTCATCATAACCGTTAAACGATGGGTTGAGTCAGAAAAACAGTTGTGCAATGCTTGAACAAATCTAAAGAAAGAAATCGCGCCAATACAGCTTTCAACAGCGCTCACTCCAACTAAGTTAAGCGAGTGTGCTGCAGATGGAATGTAAATTGCAAGCTTATTGATATTAGAAATATGGGATTGAAGGCCACTGTAGCAGCCTGACATGTTGGCCGAGTTATCATAAGATTGCCTTCGCATATTCTTAATATCGATGCCATACTTATTTAAGAAATTCAATACGGCTGTGGCAAGCTATAGGAATGAATGTGAGAAAACGATCATTCATTTCTTCATCAGACGATCTAACATATCTCATCACTACAGTTAACTGATCTACGTGAAACATGCCTGGTGTCGAATCAACGCTTAGAGAATAATACTTCGTTTTTTTGATTTTGTCTGCAATAATATTCAAAATCATTATTCCTATTATTTCAATCACCTCTTCACAAATTGTGGAAGATAAATAAGAGAATTTTCGTCTGCCCTGATTATCATATTGGATAAATGACAACTCGAAAAAAAGGATCGTACTCCGTAATTAACCCTAAAATCCCCAAGTAGTTGCAATTATTTTGTAAACCAAGAATTTTTGATCGCCACGAAAAGTTAATCCACGTGACAAGAGAAACTTGACCACGGATACTACACCTGTCGTAGAACTTGAATCCAATATTCACGTTCTTTGTTGAACTGAACTTCTAAAGAGCTGTCGATTCGTTTATTCTTCTGTTTTTTAGTGTTTGTAAACACGATCGATGAGCTGCACTAGTTTCGTGCAATTTCATTCGGTTTGAAGTATTCTTTCAATCAGAAAATCTATCAGCAAAATTGTGTTCTTTCAGGTTCTCTAAAAAGTACGCATGGAGAGTAGTATACATCCATTTGTCGGAGAGTACATGAGCCACTCTCGTTTGATTTGTGTCCCATTTGCATGCTTAAGAAAGATCATGGAACGGGTAAGCACTCTCTTGTAATCATCATACTGTCTGGCTGAAGCTCGAAAATCGCCATACAAATTTTGAGACTCGGCCGGATCTCTTGAACACCAAAACACCCGCACTTGTTCTGTAATATTTTGCCATAATCCTATGTCATTTTGGTACTCTGGTCCAAATTTATCTCTAGTTTGATTATGCAACTAAATTTCCGGCTTCACTTCTTTTTTCTCCAGCACTTCAACATTGTCCTTTTTAGATGTTTGTTAAAATAATGGATTTAGTACCTTTATTTCGACGATATCATTTACATCATATTTGGATGTAGTTTCACTCTCTGTAGGTTTCCGTGTAAAACCAAGTTCAAAAAGGTTGTGAGCCTTTTTTATTGTTTCATTTAGCTTTTTAGCCTTTTCATGTCTTTTCCGTTTTTCTACACCATTCTGGTACTTCTTTTTTTCTTGAAAAAGAAAGAAAGAGATAGACTTCAGCCTAAAATATGCAGTCACTTACATTCCCATTTAATTAATTGTAAAGGAATCGATGCCAACCGGCTTGTCTACCGTTCGTATTTAATTTTATAGTTCATACAATTCAAACAGCATGGATTAAGAATCTCCCCAAAAAAAGTTATCAAACACAAGAATTCAAGATTTCACAGTACATATGGAAGTATGGTATATAAGACGTCCATTTAATAGTTTCACGTTTTAAACTCAAAGCCGTATGAAGAACTAATCGTAAAATAATAAAGATTTTATTATGTTGCAGTTTATGAAGTTTTTCTATTTGTGAGGCTTTTAAATGCGTCGGGCTCTCTCGGGACCCCTAGGCAACTGCCTACTTTGCCTAATTGGCAATTCGTTACTGGCTATATGGTCTTTCGCTTGTTTCTTAGCTACTCTACCTTCTGAGTCTCGTAAGTGACGTAAGTAGATATCCTCGGCTCCCACTCTGGCGAATTCATCCGCCTTCTCGTTGCAGTAGATTCAGTTGTGCCCATGAACGAGGTTAACCTGTAATGTTATTTTAAAATTTTAGGCCGTCTTAATAATTCTGTGAATATATTCAATTATTCTTGGTTGTTAGGTCTATTGTTGGAAGTATTTTTCAAGTTATTTTGTGCAATGTTTATTTTAACACACGTGTGGTTCTTAGTTATTAAAATTTCTTGGGATTATGCCGACTAGAAACGCTGTCCCAGGCTAATCTTGCTTTGATATGAGCTGATTTACATTTAATTTTAGATTAATTTTATTTTGTTGCATCGGCGTTACAGGTCGTAACAGGCAAGAATATTCTATTGCATAGATAGGAATGTTTATTTTATCATTTTTGTTTTATTCAGAGTTAATATAGTTGCGTCTAGTTTAGCTGTGGCTTCACGTTTAGCCGACTTAGCTGAAAAAGGGAGCGTAGTCAGTGAGTTACCAGACACCGTCAGTGCGTTTCTTTTAAGGTTGTTGTTAAAATATTCTGCAGCAAATTCATATCGTTTGTGAAATTATTGAAGCTCTTAGAAAAAGTGGTTGCTTTGAGCTATTTTTACGACTATCTAGTCGGATGTACTTCTAGAACTTTGCGAGTAGTTGGAAATAAAAATCTCCAAGTGTGTAGTTCCTGAGTTAAACTAAAGGTTGAGATTGTAAATACGGTGTCACTCTTTTATTCTCGTTTTAAAATTTTTTGTAACTGGAAAACTGACGCTGAATAAATATTTCGTCCTAAAAACTCGACTGGGGCGGCGGTAGTAAACACTTGATAATAATTTTGTGAAACTGGGTATAAGAGTGTGTTGTTGAAACAGTTCTCTACAAAAAAGTAAAAGCAGTTTTGGGTGTCCCTTTGTGATTGAAAGCGAGCAATGGCCACTGAACATTCCGACCACCGGTCACGTTAAGTGAATTTACAAGAAAACTTCTGTTTTTGTCTGGTAGAGTCTTCCGTTTAGATTCTGTGTCAACTGTTTATCATTGTAAGGTATTTTTAGTTCAATAATTTTACTTGTATGTATGTATACAATGATAGAAAACGCATGTTGATCTTTCACGAAAATTCAAACCGCAGGATCGACTTAAACTGTAAAGTGAATTTAAAAATAGAATCAATGATCTTCGAAGCTTTTTATACTTGTTTAATTCAAATTAACATTTTTAGATAATTATTTGATAAAAATAAAATTTCTACGCTGGGAAGTATGAAATATCTGAGAAGCTAATTAAATATAGTGAATTCAAAATAAATTAACAGAGGGAGTATTTAAAATTTTGGAATGTTCGACATCGTTTAAAAAAGACAACGTGAATAGAAAAGCCCCGAGAATGAACAATTTTAAATGTACCAACCTAATTTAAATGCATTTGCATTTAATTGCATTTTGGCGGAACTTTGAAAATCCAAAAGTAGACCTCTGTTGAAGAATGGTCGCACTCCAAGCTCAGCATTCTTCTACAGATTACCCTCTTTGGTGAAGTCTTTGTATATGAGGAGGTTAAAGGAAGCAGAAGTCGGGGAATCGTTAGTCAATGATTGACAGAGTAAAAGTTTATAAACATGAATTATCGTCCGGGGTGGCAGCTTGGGGTACCATCATGGAGCACTGAACACATGATAGCGCGGCTCTGGACAGTGTCAAGATATCGCTTCAGTTTTACTGATTAAAAAAGAGAAGACGTGACCCTACATAGGTGGCTGTAGGTAAGACACTCAGGTGAGCGCTCCAGAGATCCAGTCGCGTACGCGTTGTTGACAATTCAAAAGAAAACTGTTAATAATTCTGAAAAAATTTCAGGAAATCGAGAGGCCAGGATGTTATAAAGAAACCCCATTTGCCAGAATTGCAAAAAACACATTCTATATCGAGGAAAATAGTTGTAAAGCAATCGAGGGACAGGACAGGCGACAGAGTAGGATATCAACAGAGGATTTGTCTGCTCGGAAACCAAATTGACTCAGTCTGTCGGATGTATTCTTTCAGACACTCTTCCTTTTACTGAACGTTTCATCGAATCAAGATCGGGGTTTTTAGGCATACGGTTAAAGAGATTTTAAAAAATGTTTAAACGAGAGATATACACACAAAATAAGAAAAAATACAAAAAAAATAAAAAATGAAATGAGCACTGATTCAATCCTGTTTTGCTTAGGTACACCTGATCACTGCCGAGATTGCATTTAATTTTTACAAGAATACACTGGAATCAATATACAAATTAGGTATAAAATATAAAAGGAAGAAACTAAGCTTATCAGCAATAGTTGTGTTTTGTTCTATTTTCAAATTCAATTCAATTCAATCTAAAATTGAGAGTAATAATCAAGTTTGTAAACATACGGTTAAATTTAAAATTAAAATTTGATCAAATTTAACTTATGCAGGAAAAGCGTCTGCAAAGGCTTGTGAAACAAGAATTAAACTAAAAGATCTCAGTAACAAAATATAAATGTAACAAACTGATCTGAATAACTATAAAATTTATAATTTTGGATTATCATTACTACACTAGTACGAAAGAAAACAATTCTACTGCATGAAAAACCAACATTACTTATATTTAATTAATTAAAATTCAAGATAAAAATAATTATTATTTGTTTTGCTATCATTTTTAAGTAAATAGAAGTAGAACACCTTTATTAAACATTAATAATGGAATTGTTCAAATGCTAATTAAATTATTGTCCTCGCGTATATTTTATACGCACCAATTAAAGTCAGCTACTGACTGACTTCAGTTGATTTATCACAGACTAGTACATTTATTAAAAAGTTCACTGAAGATTGATTGGCGTGAAAAGCATTTTAATATATGGGAATATGAAATTCAAAGTTTATGATTATCTTATCTATCTTATAAATAAATACTAAATGAAAAAATTAGAACTGAAAAAATATTATTATAATTACATAATTTAATTAATGTGGCAACTTCCAGCTGATTTATTTAACAATAAATATTTTAGGCTTTTTCTTGTCGATGTCGCTAAAAAGGCAGTAGGACATAATTAAAAAATACAGAATGTAAAATTAAATTACAAAGATTTGAGGCAGTTTAAGTTTCAATAACGAATAAAGTGATCCTCACAAGAATGGTATGCAGCAGTACACATTAAGATTTCCAAAAATAATTATTGTGTTATGTAAAAGGTGGGAACATTTTTTAAAAAGTCAGACGTAAATTGAAACTCCCTTACAATTAGGTGTACGTAAAAAATACAAAAATACAAAAGTGAACTATTAATATTATGTACACTTAGTAATGGTTGAGAGCAACCAGAAATCATTATGTAGTGAGCCTTAGACAAGCGAAACTAAATTAATTACGAGTTAATTAGCGTAGAGAAAGCCACCCGTATTCACTAATATTAATTACAAAAAATGATACGTCTGAACGATGATATGTGCAAGTCACGCGTTTTATTTGACAAAAGAAGAAGGAAAAATAAAATAATTTATTGTTTCTCCAAACGTGTATATTATTTATTAAAAAACTAAAGGAAATTTTATTTTATACAAAAAGAAATAATTAAAATTGTTATTATTATTTGACAAATAAAATATAATAAATTATTATTAATAACAAATCGCAAACAAAAATATGATTTTTTATTATTGACGTTATTGTCACAGAGTTCAGGTTCGTATGTAGGTAGACATTATTATTTTATATGTTGGTATAATATACATGACTTTGCATGACTCATTAGATGATATTTTTCTGAAATGTTTATGCTAATCGTAAATATGTAAACAAATAAATACTACATAATTAGTAGTTAAAACTATTTAATATTACCTAGTCATAAAATAATCTACAACATACAGTACTTGTTTTGTTTTAATGTTTGGCATAAATAGTTCTAGTGTATGTATTTTATTTTAGATGGTTTAATAATTTTGCAATAATAAAATTTTGTTTATTTCCAAATTAAAAATTGCCACGAATTATTATTTATTATTATTACTAACTGTAGCGATAATGTTTTATTTGTAAAGCAAAAACTGTTGGTATTAATATTTAAAGTAACCTCTTGTTGGGGTAAACAATGTTCCTTGACATGTACAAAACAAATACATCCAGGTTTTTTCTTTCAATTTCTTGAAATAAAAGACTTGTCAAATTAACGCGTCTTTTTTTCAGATGCATATGCTTTTGCTCGAGCCTTGAATGATTTCGCTGTTGTTTTTCTACTTGCTATGATACATTAATTATGTTTAGTTTAAATTTAATGGTTTCTACTAATGTTTCTTTTTTTATTGCACGTGTCAACTACAACTTATTTCAGTTTCTTGTGTCGTAAGTCAAGTTGCGAAAAATAATTTTGTGAATATCAAGTTACAATGCTACCAATAATTGAAGGTGTAAACGTCGTTAACAAGTCTTTGATGTTCCTTTTTTTTTGCATATGCTGTTTGCACATTTATTATTGTCATCATTGTAACTCGATAATGCATCAGAAGAGTAATACGTTATCCTGCAATAATTATTTTCCGAATAGTTTATTTTGTTCGGGTATAATTATTACATATTACAATCAATTTTACTGCAAAACGAACTAAGAATATAAAAACCCACATGTTCTTTAGCCCGCGACTTCCAAGAATTTTCTAAAAACTCTAAAGGGGTTTCCAGTCTAGTGTTAGAAATTCGAAGAATGTCAGATCCGCTAGAACTTTTATTTTCTCTAAAAGTCTTGTATTTTTTAGTTTCGATGTTGACAACAAATATCACAGTACCCCCTCCTCTCTTATCAGTATGTCACTAGGTAAAAATTGACATAAAGAAATGTTTTTGTACCCACAGTTTTTTATGATTGAAATAAAAGTGTTTGAAATTAAGTTGAATGTTTTTTATTAGATCGACCCAATAATTCAAAAGATTAAAGGGCCTAGTAATGGAAAAATGGATAAAAATTTTGTAATCATTTTAAAAGCAAGTGAAAACTGCCAGTTTGGAAGTTTCGTACGGTTATTGCGTTAAAGGCGAAGGAATTGTACGACGTGGTTGAAAATCCACGAGATGAAAATTTATCTAAAGATGAACTATCTAAATCCATAAAAAGAGATCAATTAGTCCAAGATCTCATAGTTGCTAAAATGGATTAAGGGCCTTTGACACAGCTCACGACATGTGGCAAAAGTTATTGACTGTGTACGACAAAAAGTCATAAAAGAGGTAAGAGTACATATGGTACAACAAAAGTTTTTTAATTATAAATACGAACGGCAAGGATTAGCTGCTCATGTTTCAAGTTAGGAGGATATACGTAACCAATTAAAACAACTATGTCTGAAAGCATGCTTATCACCAAAATTCTTATGACACTTCCAAACGAGTTTGCCCATTTTGCGTCAACTTGGGAGTCAGTAGATGAAAATAAAAAAAAACTTTAAATGAACTTATGTCACGATTGTTAATAAAAGAATAACGTATTAAATCCCAAGGTGTAGCTGTTAAGAGAGACTCATTTGTAAGTAAAAAGTTTTTTCTAACATTGACAAAAATAATTATTATAATAATTATTGCAGTCGTTTCGGTCACATTACTGCAGGATAAATAGTGTCTGTGGGGTAAGTAAAAAGCATGGTCATGAAAGCTTCGTTTACAGGTACAGATAAAATAAAAACTCTGAAACAAACTATGATAATGGGAAATCAGCACAGTCGTTTCTTACGCTTGCCATGTTTGGGCAAATAAATGATATCAGTAAAGTATGGTACTGGACAGTGGTAGTACTGTATGTCAAACTTACTGATGGCAATTCAATAAAAACTGAAGCTAGTGGCGAAGTTCGAGTGAAAGCGTTCAGTGGTTTTGAATGAATCGACACTATTCTTCGAAATGTACTGTATGCAGCTACTTTAAAGGTAAATCTTTTTTCAATCAGCACCATTGCGGAAAAAGGGATGAAGGTGAGTTTTAATAAATTCGGCTGTCGAGTGTTTGATACAAATAGAAATTGTTGTGTCACTGCAGTAAAACGTGGCAAACTATTTGAAATGCAATTTAAAATAGAAAGTAGTTCTTTTTCCGCTGAAGGACAAAAATAATTTGGACTAAAAGAATGGCATCAAAGACTTGCGCGTCAAAACTTTAGACAAGTAAGGTCAGTGCTCAAGAGATTTGATATGGATTTTGAAGACGATGAAGATGAGTGTTGTACATCTTGTTTAGAAGGAAAACAGTATCATTTTATAGCGTTTTAAAGCAGCACTACTGCGTATAATAATCTCGGAGAGATGGCTAGTGCTGACTTGCGTGGCTCAATGGAAGAATGAAACTGGTTGTGATGTTAAAGTACTGAGAACAGACCAAGGTACGGAATTTACGTGTTACGAACTATAACGAATACTTGAAAATTTGGGAATAAGACATCAATATTCTGTGAGGTACAGTCCCCAACAGAATGGATCTATTAAGCGGGAAAAAAGAACTGCACAGGAAGCGGCTAGGTCTATGATGGCTGTTAAGCAACTAGATAAGTCTTTTTGGGCCTAGGCCGTGAGTTCGGCGGTTTGTATATTAAACAGAACTGGTACTAGTTCAGTGAATGGGAAAACTCCTTATGAATTCACTTTAAAATATTTAGAACTGATGTCTCTGTGCATATACCCAAAGAGTTAAGAGGTAAGTGGGATTATAAAAGTAAAAAAAATATTTTTGTGAGATATGCTGATAACATAAAAGGTTATAGAGTTTTCTATTCTCATTTGAAGAAAATGGAAATATCAAGAGATGTTATTTCTATTTCAAATCATAAGAACAAAATTGCAAATACAGTCAACTCTACTATTGTACAGGTAGTGAATGAGGAAAAATCTTTTGCAACTGAAGGTAACTGAGAAGAGGCAATGAATGAAGAAAAAGTAGTTACGGAAATTGATGAAGCTGAAATAGAAGAAAACCAAGATAGAGAAGAAAAAGAAGAAGAAAACAGGGGTGGTGATGAGGATGAGTCTGTAGCATCATATGACTTAAGAGACAGGTGTTTATTAAACAAACCAAAGTATTTAGAAGACTGTAGTATGCCCAGTGTAATTTCTTTAAGCGAAACTCTAACTTATGATAAAGCCACCAGTGGACCGGATAGAGAACATTGAAAATTGGCAATGGAAGTAAAGATAAAAGCTCTCAGTGACAATGAAACTTGGACGGTAGTTACCGTCCAAGGTATAAAAAAATAGTTGATTCGAAATGGGTTTATAAAATTAAAAATGACGAAAATGGTAAACCAGTAAACTATAAGGCCGGATTAGTAGCTCGAGATTTTCAGCAGCAGCGGACGATTTAGATCGCTCAGAAATATCCGCCCCTGTGGTAAAACATCACAGTAAGAATTCTTCTTTCAGTTGAAAATCATTACAAAATGACAGTTCATCAAAATGGATGTGGTGAGCGCTTTTCTTAATCGTAATATCAAAGAGAAGGTCTACATAGAATTACCCAAGGGATTTGAAACAGTGAGCAAGGTTGAATTGCTTCAAAGATCAATTTATGGTTTAAAAAGGTCTTCAAAATGTTGGGACGAAGAACTTCACAAAACTTTACAAGCAGAAGGGTTCGAGAAATCTAAACATGTATGTATATAAAGTCTACAGCCAACTCTTAAGTTTACATTTTAGTATTTGTCGATGACCTAATAGTGCTGAGTACTGACCTTTCCTGTGTTAACCCGACAAAAAACTTCTATTAGAAATAAAAACTATTTTCAATACGCCCCTGGTGTATTTCAAATTATGCAACATCTTAATTTCCTTAATGCATTCGCCTTATTATATTCAAGTGATGAAATTGGATACTCGTTCCTGGAAAGAACAGGTTTCTGCTTGCCGAATCGTCTAGACAGGCAAATCGAACTTAGTTTTGTATGTTAGGAAGTATTCAACTGGCATAAAATACGTTTTAGTGAAGGCTAGATTCGGCGATGGGATGTGGGAAGGGGTGGCGCGACGCGAGCTACAGTAGCTTGAGAGAATTCTGTCTGAAGTGGTTGCTTGCATTAAGTCGAGGAAGGGTGAGCAGTTTGCGTAGATTTTTGTATTTCAAAATCTGCTTTTGGCAAAGTGCTTTCAGAAAGGAATCTCTTACTGGTGGAACCTAAAACGTCACGAAGTTTTATTAGTTAATTTTGGATTGAAATTGACATCTTATGTGGGCGATTAATTTCGAAGGTCTCGATATATTGAAAAGTACTTTTGGATGTCTACAGAGTGGTATTTTCAAGTTTTAAACGAGTAATAGAGTTTTTGAGGTGTATAATCACAATCATTTGTTATAAACTGTGTTGAGTAAAATTCTTTTGTGACCTCGTTGAACTGCAGATGAATTCATAGAAACTGAAAACTTAAAGAACATCGTAACGCAATCACCAGATGATCTTTTGGACATGTTTACCCTGCACCAGCTTTTACGTCATTCAACCGACTGTATTTAGTTTAAATACTGAAAATCACACAGCAAGTTCACTTGCAGTATTCACATTGATGATTATATACTGGGCACTCTATTGTTTTTGATGCAAGAATTGGACTTTCCTTAACTTTCGATAGGTAGTTACTGAATATTCAGTTAAACCAGACTTGCCAATGTAAGGAAAGTTTCACATAGCACAAACAGCATTCTAGCTACTATATTATTGTAGAAAACCACTCTTGCAAAATTGATTATACAATAACGTAATATTGTATGATCAGTCTGAACTATCAAATGAAAGAAACATCAGAAACGTTAAATGCTGAAGAAATAACTAACCAAAGGCCAAATTGCACGTACTGGCAATAGTTGACTTATTTGCTCGCTTTCCTCTATTAAACTTTTTCGTTTGAAATGAGAATCAAACATAATGTCACCTGTTGTTGCTGATACGTTGGCTTTCGTTTCGGTCCTTCAACGGTGAATGGTTTATACATCGAATAGATCTTGTCCATTGTCCATTTAGCAAACACTAACTCCGATAAACATCATCTATGTTTGCCATTACTCTTTGATTAGAATTTTTTCAAAACTTTTTTCAACCTGTAATCTGCAGATAACCAGTAGTGGCCTGGCGGGAGTCGCTGATGACCTGTTGGAAGAATGGAACTATAAATATTCGTTTTTAACTTATACTCATATTTAACTTTTAGAGTCCTATCATTAATAATTTAAAAGACAAATAAATTTGTTGATTCTTGATTGTTAAAATGTACAATTTCTTGCAACTAATCCAAGTATTGTAAACTGGGAGGTATTTAACGTGTAACGTCTAAGTTGTTTAATACACCAATGATTCTCAAATGGAGGACAGTAAACGACTTACAGAAACGTTGTGAACTGGTAACAGAATAATGTGTAAGAATTTGTTATAACATATAAAAATAAGTTACTACGACATTTTTTCATGAGATGCATCATTTTCGAGTAAAACTAAGTATGTTAAACAGCGAGATCTGTTCAAACCGTTTAGGATTTTCAAGTCAGTCGCAGTTTTTGACTTTCTTATACCATCAGTTACTTTTCTCTTTGAGACATTTTTGAAATTTTTCTTTAAATATCTCACAGGATGTAACACCTACTACTAATTATTAACTCAACTAACTTTGAAAGCTCTAGAAAATTAAATTGATTTTCTGATGGAACCATAAACGCTTTCCATATTATGGAAAATGTCCTGCTCTATAAAAGTCCTAAGGAAATATTATTTCTAATAGAATTTTTTTAAATTTTTTTTTAGCTGATACCATTTTAAAATACCGTACTCATAGTAACTTTGCAGTGAAATTTCCAAATATTTATTTTTTAACTAGGACAATTTCTCATTGAATTTTTCTTTTAAAACTGATTTACTTGCTCAATATTACACATAACGTTTATTGCCGTTAGCAGTCATTTATTTATTTTATTATCAACATAGTTATTTAAATAAAATCTTTAAAAAGTTATATTACTACAATTTAGTTTTCCATCTATGATAAGTATATGAAACTTCTATGATTCACACACATTCCCAGAAAAGAGAGCTTTCAATAACGAGCTTTAAAAGGATTTTTCCTGAAAATATATTTGAAAGAAGATATTTTAATTTTAGTACGAATACTGAAAGTTTACGCGGTATACGAGTAAAGCTGCATTTATTAACGACAGAATAAATTTTCGTAATATTTATTCGATTTTAATACATAAAAGTGTTAGTTTCCTCTTTCTAGAACGCAAAAGATTTCCACAAGATGTCTCTGAATGTAGCATTTTCAGCTGAAACGAGCGCGAACAATCTTGATAAACATGAACTTCAAGAGGATAATCAATAGAGTTGACTACAGAAACCTGACTATAGGCAACCAAAGAACAGCTGTGCTACGAGGGCACGAGTAAGCAAGGGGCAGTGACCCGTGTTTTGCTATATTGAACAGAATCGCAATGTTGTAAAATACATCTGTCTCTCTTCAAAATCGCATCTGATAAAAGCTAAGCCTGTTTCATTTCGATGCCATGCGCCGATTCTGCTAGAATTAATAAATTTATGAAAAGTGCGTGAAATTCTGTAACGGTTGTGTAGTAGTGTTTCAGAATGTATTCGGTGGGTGAAGTAGAGGGAAACTGTTCGTGATAATAAAATATTTTATATATCTGTTTATTTACGAAGAGTATTAAGAGGAGGAAAGGTAAGATGAATTAAGATTTGTTTTTGTTTCTTGTCAGTTTCATTTTTGAAAATTTTTCAAATTTTGTTTTTAAAAATTTCATGAATGTAAACACAAGAATATTTTATTAAAATTATTTTAATTATTAATATTTTTTTGTTTTGTCTAATTTCAAATTGGCATTCACAAAAGAACAAAGACAATTTTAATTGAGAAATGTATAAGTATAAACAGTGAGTCTGTCTTTAGTATTGGTATGTTTTAATTTAGATTCTTAATTAAAACATAAAGTTTGTTTATGTTATGCTTTGTTAATTACAAATTAATTTAGAATTATTTCAAAAAATAAATAAATGCGATAAATATATAACGTGGCCTTGAAAAGAATTTTTTGAAAAACTAGGTCAATTCCATTGCCATTGATAAGGGTGTTTTTCTGCTTTTATTGTTTTCCAATACGACGTGTCGCTCTTTTAATGACGACGATAAACATTTTCTCTATTATTGCTTTTTTATTTATTCGTTTGATGTGCAATAATTAGAAAAGTCCTATAACTTATATCTCGGATAGCATTTTTATGCTAAACAGCTTGTTCAATAACATTTAAAACCATTTATATTCTGATTATTCATCCTATCGATCCATGTCAATACTTTTCCGTCAAAACTTATTTTCGGGAGATGTTTTAGCCTGTAGTTCATCAGTTTTATTACACTCTTTCGTTATAATTAGGTCAAGAGCACTAAAGTGGTACAATTAATCAAAATTGATGATGCTGGTGTATATTTCCTGAAGTAAATTATGCAAATTTCTTTTAAAAAGTTTAATCTACACATGTAGATAACCAGGTTAAAAGTTAATTATTACTCAAACAGTCTAAATTCTTAATGATTAGATTTCGGAGTGAAAGAATCTTAACACACTTTCAAGAAAAGTAAGTAGATTCAAGTATTATTTATTTATTGATTGATTTAGTATTTATACAGAATAGTTTGTGTAAATGGTACCCTGTATAGTAGAAGGAAATTGTTTTGCAAAACAAATTTCACGCACAGAATAATTGAAGCGAGTAAACGTTTGGCGCCTAAGCGTTTCAATTATGTATCAAAATTGTTTCTCATTTTCCCACTATTGTCATCTAAATTTATAAGGTTGGTGTTATGCGGAGTTAACGACGATTCAACTGTAATTGTGATATTTTATGAAGGAAAATATCTACATTCATTGGTGATTGAGAGATTTTTTGATTAATAAATACAGAAATTTCCATGTCTCCAAGAGTCGTCTTTTCAGCAGAAAAGTGCCCACCCATTTCTGACATTAAAAAGCTGTTAAGTGGGTTAAAAAACCGTTTTTAAACTCAAAGACATGTATATTCCTTGAATCTTTCAAATTTCTTTCATGTACTTAACTCGCTTCTGTGCTCAAACTTTATGACTAAATATCGAATCTTCTTTTTACACGATTCAATGATAAAGAAACGACAGATCAAAGCCTGACTGAAATTTCAGGTAGTGCTCGCAGAGATGTTAGAGGAGCAAGGCAAGGAAGTAATGAGTTGTCGAGTACAAAGTGAAAAGAGTTGAAAAATAAAAAATAAAACAAGAAGTATATAAAGGAGCTTTTCAAAATGAAAACTTGCTTTTACGACAGTATTAGACGTTGTGCGATATAATTTATAGTTATTTAAAAACGTCCATTTAAATTTACTTAATTGTTTCAAGTAGAACAAAAATACTTCTTAGATTTTATTTTACTCAAAAACACGTCTGAATATCTTACTAACATCAATCTTTGCCTTTTAAATTGGATTGTTTTTTGTAGTATTTGCGCTAGAACTCTTAAGTTTGGAATTTTTCTATTAAATCATTCTCGTAGTTAGGTTTCCAGAGATCTTATATTTTATTGAAAGTAATTTTTACATCAAAACGTTCTATAGAGTCTCAGATGTTATTCTCAAAAGAAGCGAACACGCTTCTATCTAAATCTAAACGGACCCTTTTCTGCAATAAACAAGGAATTTTTTCTAATATAGCTCTTATTACAACCTCTAGCCTGCATCATATTGTTTAAGTTTTCTTGGCATAAACTCAAAATGTCTATCGTAATCTATTCTTCAGTTTTGTTTGGGTTAAGTTGATTTAAATCGTTGATTACGTCTGCTTGTAATGCATACGATATGGCCCTAGACATAATCTATTTCATTCAGATAAGGTCTTCTAGTAGGCCAATAACAAAAGCGTATCCCAACCTTATTCTGATATTCGTTTACTATATGTTAAATGATGGTAAACACTATCTTGCATTAATAAACAATTGTCACTTTCAAAGCTGACAATGGTTTTGAAATCCTACTGCTTTTATTGTTCTCCAATTCCCCTAAGCGGTTTCTCACTGCTTATAACGAAGTCCTCGTGTGAGACTATCATTCGAAGCCGATGTTGCTCTCTTCTGACCTGCCCTCTTCACCTAACATATCCACCGGTTTCCTAAACTGGCACTTTGAACACTTAATTTAGTCACTTCGTTTCTGTTAATAGTAGAGTTTTCAGTGTATTTCTGTTAATAATAATGTTCAGTTGTCTTTGTCTGTGTCGCTATTTTTAACGTTAAGATGCTACATCGCTGCAATCAGAAGAAAATTCTCTATCTGAATCTCTGAAAATATACGGAGTATGCCATTTAGATAACTTCATGTTGACGTCATCAATCGAAAGCAAATGACGGCCGGGAATAGACACTGACATGGAAATGTGTATTTTGTGTCTAAGGATTTTTACAAAAAATAGTTTATTTCGAACTTAATGGATTTATTCCGTATTTTATGAGGGTGGTTCAGTAAGTACCCGTGTTTGACGACAGAAGGCGTTCCTGAGGGAAGTTGGTGTTATCATCGTGTGCTGCCATCTATCAAACGACGGTATAACAAATTGCAGACTGATTGATAGGTTAGTTTGGATTTGACAGCCATTTGAGTAAGACGTGTTTCGTGATTTTAGCTAAGATGGAAAAAGAGCACTATCGTTCGGTAATTCGCTTTCTGTTTTTGGATGGGAAAAAATGCGAGGAGATAAAAGCAAAGTTGGATGCTGTTTATGGGGACACTTCGCCATCTATTACCACAGTTAGATATTGGTTCAACGAATTTAAACGTGGGCGAACATCCGTTTTTGATGAGGAGCGACCAGGACGCCCGGCAGACGTGGTTACCGAGGAAATCATTCAAAAAGTCCACGACATGATTCTCGCTGATCGACGAACGAAAGTGCGTGAAGTAGCAGAGGCCGTAGGTGTGTCGACCGGAACGGCAATTAATATTTTACATGATAAGTTGGCGATGAAAAAATTGTCGGCGCGATGGGTGCCGCGATTGCTAACGGTGGACAACAAGCGGATGCGGCTGTTAACTTCGAAGCAGTGTTTGGAGCAATTTAAGCGAAATCCGAAGGAGTTTTTGCGTCGAGTTGTCACCGTTGATGAAACCTGGATTCATCATTACACACCAGAAACTAAGCAACAATCAAAACAATGGATTTCTCCCGGTGAATCTGCTCCAAAGAAGGTGAAGATGGTTCCATCGGCCGGAAAGGTCATGGCGACGATTTTTTGGGATGCGAACGACGTCATCCTCATGGATTTTTTAGAAAAAGGAAGAACGATCACTGGACAATACTACAGTGAGTTATTAGACAGCTTCGACAAAAAATTGAAGAAGACACGGCCGCATTTGGCGAAAAAGAAGGTGCTGTTTCACCACGATAACGCACCAACACATTCATCCGGAGTTGTCGCCGCCAAACTGCATGAATTGCGTTATGAATTGCTGCCGCACCCCCCGTATTCGCCCGATCTGGCTCCCTGCGACTTTTTCTTGTTTCCTAACATGAAGAAATAGCTCGCGGGAAAAAAATTTAGCTCAAACGAGGAAGTCATCGCCGAGATAGAGGCGTATTTTGGAGAGTTCGACAAATCCTATTTTCTGGAGGGGTTAAAAAAATGGCAGGAACGTTGGGAGAAGTGTATATTTCTAAAAGGAGACTATGTTGAAAAATAAAAAAAAATTTTTGAAAAAAATTGTGTCTTCATTTCTAACACGGGTACTTTTTGAACCGCCCTCGTAGCTGCTCACCGTATATACTATTATAGAACCATTGATGTAAACGCCTGGTTGATATTATGTACGCATCCAAACCGACAGAAAACCTATGTTTGTAGACAAGACTCTGCAAAACTGGGGTAAATTCTCCTTCATCCCACTCAAAAAGCTTTGTGTGTATCGTATTATATTTGTTATAGCTTTATAAGCTTAAAAACATTGCTTCCGTTTTGCTTTAATTTATCTTAAACAGAAATTCTTATAGAATTGAAATTAAACCAGTTAACCGCAGATTTAAGGCATTACCGCAATTTAGCATGGAGTTTGTCAAAGTTACTGTCCGAACAGGAAATAGTAATGTCATCAGCGGATATACCCAATCTCCGATGATTTGGAAATTAATGCAGGTACAAGGAGCCAAGAACGGTCTATATTTTTATACTGAGCTTTTTTATCTTTTAACAGAAACACGTTATTCTCTGCGAGTAAGATAAGACTTAACTAAACTGTATATCGTAAAACAAAAACTAAAAGTTTTTGGATTTTCAAAAGCGTTAAAATGTGAGGTACTGTAAGTACTTAGTAAGGCACCATTTGCACTGGTACCATGCCTGAACTTGGAACTGATTTTACTTTGTTTTTGCGAAAGATTATTTTATTCCAACAAAATCACACAGCTTTCAGATAACACACTTACTAGTAGCCTGATTTTTATTATTATTTTGAGAACTATACTCAATGCAGCAAATTAGTAAAATTCATTGGTAGCTTGCTAATAGTTTTAAATCTGGTTTCAATCGCCAAACTGTAAAATATTACCAACACAAACTTGTTTGCTAATTAATTGAGGTAGGTGCCGTAGGCATTGTATATGAGATCGTATCTGAGCCTGGAACCGAATTACCAATCGGATTCAAAGCGGTATCAAGTATACTGATTGATAACGGAACATTATAAGAGGAGGTTATGTTTATTGAAAATTCTTGCATTGTGTTTAAGTTGCTATGGTGAAGCAAACGAAGAACATGCACAAGGGCTGATATTTACCTAAAAGTGATACAGGAGATGAGGTAACCGCTTTCTTCTAAAAAGCTTTAGAGATACACAGTACTTATTCTTTTCATGACGTCTTCAAATAAAGATAATCATTGTTCTGGCAATAAACCAAATAATCAGATACTCTAAGACTTAAAATTATGTGGAGTTGGTCTAACCTTGGAACATTTCACAACAAAAAAAAGAACAGTAAATGTGTCTATTCTTCTACATACTTTAGGGATTGTTTATAAAGTTTCAGAATTTCGCACCTACAAAGTACCGTCTTCAAATAGGGAAATGAAACACACCTGTCTTATGTTTCCTACTGCACATTACTGCTTTGTCCATACACCTAAAGTCCAGGACCAACTATTTTTGCTAAGGTTTTCCGTGGGTTTTTTTATTTTATTATCGCAGGCGAGTATCTGAACAGTAATTTGCACGGATTGGATTCCTTACCATTCATTTCTTACCCTCTTTAGAAATTCTCATTATGGTTCAAGAGTAATCTCTGAGCGTTATAAGCCGACTATCTCTAAATAAGAAAACGAAACACACTACCTTTAGTTTCCTTCCTCCTTCCAACAGTCAGATAAAATTTGAATTTAATTTCTTATCAAAGACATCTAACCCCCGGAAGAATAAGAAGGTAACCTAATAAACAGGCAAACAACACATACTGATACCGCCGTACTGCATCTGCAGGCATTCTTTTTTTTTATTTTCTTACACTTGCTCGTCATATATTGTTCATTTGCTTGCCTTATCTTCTTCCTAATTTTATGTTGTATTTCGCTGTAATTTTCAGGGTCTTTGTGCTTTACTAGTCGACGTTCTTTCATCAGGTCTACAATTTCTTGTGTCATCCATTGTTTTTTAGCCTGTAGTTTCCCTTCTCTCGTTAAATGCTGTTCTTTTGCTTTAGATGTTACTCTCTTTATTTCTTCCCACGATTCTTCTACTTCCATTTCTTGAAACTGGTTCTTCGTCATTTCTGAACAAAGGGTTTCTTGTATTTGAATTCTCGTGTCTGCATTTCTTAGTTTATTTAGATCATATCTCTAGTGGTTTGATTTTTTTTTGAAGATTTCCCTAGTTTAATACGAACCGAACAGACAAGCAGGTTATGGTCAGAATGGACATCGGCTCCTGGATATCATTTAGCCGATATCATACAGTTTCCGAACCTATGATTGATTAGCATGTAATCTATCTAGTTTCTAGCCAGGTTATCAATTATACCTACAGGAGATATCCATGTGTAAAGCCTTTTTGGGGGGCAGCTTGTAATAAGTATTTGTGATTGCAAATTTTGCTTCTCGGCAGAAGTGTATTAATCTTTCTTCCCCTTTGTTTTTATTACCTAGACCGAAGGACTCTACAATTTTTTACTTGTTCTTGACTAACTTTGACATTAAAATAACCTAAGATAAGAGCTAACTCATGTTTCTTGACATTTTTTGAGCACCTGCTCGACATGTCTATAGAATCGTTCGATTTCCTCGTCATCTTTGTCACCGCTTGGGGCGTACACTTGTACGATGTTAGTGTTAATTTGCCTTTCCTTTATCTTAATCCAAATAACTCTGTCAGGTACTGGGATAAAACTAATGACATGTGTGAAGTGTTTACTGATTATTATCTCTACTCCATTCCTGTGATGTTTGTCATCATTGCCCATGTAGTATACCATAGTAGATCTGTCCAGATACTTTCCATTTCATTGCACTAATGCCCATTATGTCGATATTCAATCTTTTCATTTTCTGTATCGTGTTATGAAGCTTTACAGCATCACACAGGCTCCACACATTCCATGTGCCTCTTTTCATAGCAGGCCAGGAGATTCTTCGTATCATCCAGCTATTTAAGGCCTGTCCGGGACTGAGAGCCATTTTCTGAGTGTTTCCAGCCATGATCATTGTCCTGGGAAATATGACGCTGTGGTTTTCCATTGTCTTTTGCGTCGCTGTAGTCTGACCTTTTGCTACACTTGTAGCTCCACCCAGAAGTGCCTGTGCATAAACCTTTCCGATGTCATTCAATATCAGTTTCTATGCCAGTACTGATTCTGCTGCTGCCCCAAATCAGGTACTAGTTGTGACCCGGGGTATTTGATTTCCACCGTACCACCCATCTGCAGGCATAACTGCAAGAATGTCTTGGTCATCGAAAAAAACCGTGAAGTATCGCTTCTCTACTACTGTTGTCTCTGTACTGTACTTCTACAGCAACCGTCCAAATAACACCGAAAATAGCTGAAAAGAGCGCTGCCCATTATAATGCCAGTCAGATTATTACGGACGATGGTATTTCCGCTACGAATGAAGGAAAGATTACCCTTCTTGTTTTACTTCATTTTTTGGAAGGTCTTTGATATCTGCTACTAATAATAAAATTTATTGTAATTGTTTTTTTCCTCGAACGAACTCACGCAGTGAATCTGAACATTGAACATCTTGAAATGAAAACGGACGTAATAGAAAGCAAACAGTTTCTGAAGGTGACATTCAAGTAGTAGATACTATTCCAGAAAGCGAAACAAAATCAAAAAAGTATTTTTATTGGTTTTTTTATAACTTCATTTGTCTCGTAAATCATTTATTAATAAAAGATTCAATACACAGCGCCTACTGAAATCTAGAAACCCACACTATTGTTTTGATATTTATTACAAAATAAATAATGCGAACGAATTTGATAGGAAAAAGCTTAATACCTCGTACGATATTAAATTGACTTATTGCTATACAGGATGGTGAGTTTGATTCCGCGCCATAGGTAAACAGCACTTACTTGTGAAATTGAATTTCTGCTTCCCACAATGTTTTCAAGAAAGATTTGTTGATGTATCTGTTGAATAGGTAATAGGTAAGCTTTCATTTTAACAAAAAAAACAAGCAGTAAATTACACAGAAATTAAAAAAAACTAATAAAATTCGTTAAGATGAGTCATTAGATTTTATGTTGCACTAGCATTTTCTAAACTTCTAATATTACACTTTTAAACGCTAAAAAAGTTAAATGTTCTAACAATTTCCCGTTGATTACTGCACAATAACCTAAGCGATAAAATCCGCTTCACATTTAGGTCAACACTATGGGTATACAGCATTCCATTTTGTTAGATTACTTTAAATCTTTGCGTAATTACTTCATTCTTTTTTGTTAAAATGAAAGTTTGTTATCTACTCAACCATTATATTAAGAAGAATTTTCTTGAAAATATTGAGGGAAGCAGTAATCTTCTATTTCGCCGTGGCGCGGAATCAAATACATCATCCCGTAGATAACTACTAATAAGCGCTGACTTGTCCAACGAATTAACCCTGTAGTGCAGTTCACGTACCAATGCATCACACTATTATCTTCATTAAAATCATAAGGTTAAATTGCACTCTTACTTACGTAATCTTTACTCATTACGTAATTTCCACTTACTAACATACGCCAGCAAAACCAATAATACAGACCTGTTATATATATTATATATTTTTTAATGTTAAAACTTTATTTGAATAAAAACAAGTTTATATCAAAAAACAATTCGAAAGTAATAACAATAAAAGTCACTTCTCAACTGTTATCTCATAATACATTATTTAATGAGACTAATTTATTTACAGTTGGGTAGTAAATTAATTTCTATACGACTTATTACTTTGCATTTGCTAGAAAAAACAAGAGGAACAATAGAAAACTTTTTATATTTATTCAGTTTCAAGATATAGGAAAACAAAAAAATGTATACAATGTACGGAACGAATTTCGTTTTGTAAAAGGCATACGAAAATTCATTATTCTATTGTAGAGTTGTACGGCATATAATAAGCTTCCACTAAGAATTACATGTGAAAAAACTTAAGATTATACTTACTAAATGAATCATGTTATTAGACCTTAACAAGAATTTTTAACAAAGGTTTAGACTGGATTTTATTTAATACATACGGTGCTTTCGTAAAGTAATGCATAAATTCTTTAAAAATTCAGGAACGAACTTTTAGGAAAGCACTGTATATGGAAAACCTTATAGCTCACAAATACAAATAATTGCACTACTGGGGACCGACGCGACAGTTTCTTAGAGCTGAAATCAAATATTTAATTAACGACATGTCTAATCGGTACATTAGAACTATAGGGATTACCACTGACAGAATAGAAGCAACAAATGCATATCGGATTACATCAGAATCAAATCAAGAGAAACAGCTTTCCGCTAGTAATGATATTAGATGCGGATGTGCTTCAAGGGGGCAAAGTCCCTAGAGATTTGCTAATTACTTTGGTAATGTGTAATATGTTTTAGAATGAATTCATTCCCTATACTATACAGAATTTGCAAGCTAATGGTATAGTTATTTGTCACAGAAAATATTTATAAATTTCTTACCGAAATGAAAACCTTTAAAATCTGTTTCTTATTGTTTATTTTTCTTCTCGCAGATTATTTTATCTTTCAGATTCTATTTTACACGAAATCAAGTTAATTAATACAGATACACACCCACCTCATCTTATCTGTGGTTATAATACGAAAAGGGCAGTATCAATCTTTTGAAAATAGGACAAAGCAATCTTTTCAAGTCTTAAATACTCAATATTCAACGTCATACTTTTTATGCCTTTAATAACTGGGTTGGTTTGTTCATCAATGATAAAAACCTGCGAAGAGGAAATCAATCTTCACACTTAAAAACGTTTGATTTCGAACACATATTTATTTAATATAAATTTGTTTCTTATTATTTATTTTGATATGTAGAACTTAATTCTTCAGGCAGTTCAGCATTTTTTCAGAAACAACTTCTACAGGGTGTCCCGTGACTTTGAAATGAGGAAGGAACAACAGTCTATAGTACAATCGTACATTCTTCAAATGTGTAGTTTTCCATCAGAGATACAACCTTATGTGGTAGATAAAGCATTACCAAGGAACATTTAACTGTTAGACAAGTCAAAACTAAGAAGCAACAACAAACAGCAAGAATGATGGAAATTTTTAGTTATATACTGAAAAGTACAAACAATGCAATTTTACTAATCAAAATGTTTAATTGCACTTATCCACTAGAATAATTATTTTAAATGGTTGCTACCATTTTATATGCAATTTCTTCCTCTATGTAAATAGGGCAAGGTTGCATAAATCGTACCTGTTTTTGGTTTTTTTTTAAAAAGCACTATATCAAATAGCAAACTAAAACAGAAAGTTTAAAGTAGCATTTTGGCTACAACTTCTAACACTCGAAATCGTAAACTATTTAAGGTATCATCACTCCTACCCTCATAGAGCGCCATAAAAAATTTTTGTCCTGCATCTACCATACTGTCCAGGTGAGTCTCTTTGTCTAGATTTGAATAACTTTTAGAGGTTTTCATTCTGAACAACCGGCTTCATAAACTGCTTCTTCCCTTGCTTCTAAAGTGAGGAGTGGTGTCACAACCACTGAGACCGTGAAGGAATAGAAGAGCATTTCTCACAGATTGGGGATGTTGGAAACTGCTGACAGAGAACAGGTTGTTTGATGACTTTCCTTTTCTTGGTGTCAAGACGAAAATCTTGGAGTTAATTTTGTAGGCATCATAAGAAGATCCGTATCTTTCCCTACAAGTACAACACATTGATGTTCTTATGCAGCATCAACTGCACTTGTGACAATCAAATGGTCTGCATCCTCCTTTACTTGATTAACTGAAAAACCCTCGTTTTCAAGTTTATGACTTAGCATGGCTATAAGCCTTTTCTTGTTGTGATTGTTGGATAGGAACTTGTCCTGAAGCATTATCGTTGTCATCCATTCATTGAATATTACTTCCGGCGCAGTGTGTCTCTTAGCACGCTTTAGGCGTTTAGCTAACTTGGTGCTTTTTACAGATAAATTTTCTAAGTAACCATCAAAAACTGAAATAGTGGCATTTTGATTGTAATATTTCTTTATGTATGCAACGCATTTGTTAAGAATTGCTGAAAAAGTCTTACCATTCTTCCAAATTACACAGGAGGAATCCTTCATCAATAACATACGCTGCACTATATAAGTTGACGTTGTCAGTTATTGGAGCGAATAAATAGTAAAACACAGATTTAGCAGTCTTTTCATGCCACTTTAATCAAATATTGACAAAGGATAGAGTACCAACTCATATTCAAAGTACTCCATCAACTCAGATTTCTGCAGAAAAATGTTTCAGGATTGACAACAATTTCCTTATTACCGATTTTTGTTTTGAACTGAAATCCTCGATTAGGCATCACTCGATTTTTCCTAACAAACTAGACTTGTTCAAAGTTTTTTTCTACTATGCTGCACATAGAGAAATTTCCTATTTTGAAAGCTCTGTAGCAGTTTATTGTTTCATCTCCTACAAGGCGTAGACATTACAGTCTGAAATAGGAAATGGATCATAAAACTCAAGCCAGTCCACTAATTTTTGAACATCTTTGTTGTCACACAGTATTCTTGCATCCCTGACGGTAGTATGCTATTCAGAAGTAGTGAATGACAAACCACGCATATCTTCTACTTGTGAAACACTGGCAACAATCGACATGGTGTTGAAGTACTGGCAGATTTACCACGATCATGACTAAGGCCACCAGTACTTTTCAATGATCGCATTAAAGTTTGTTTAATTTCCATGTCCAGATTCCACTCCAAAATTTATCTGACCGTCTGATTGTGAACCAGCCACTTCAAGACCTACAAATCCTACAAATAAAGTTGAGCCAACTTTGCATACAGAAAATGACCACTGCTGTAGAAGTAGAGCAACATCTTCTTTACACATTTGAGGTGAAGTTCCCAATCTCCGCTCCTCTGCTCCATCAAGGTTATCATTAAAATAGAGAGCCCATAGCTTGGCAGTAGGTTCACTGTGCTGAAGTTCGTCAACTTGGTCTGTAAACCTCTGAATGATATGTTCAAAGATAGAATTTGTTTCAGTTGCGTTATGAAAGGTGTAGGCATGTCCTGACAACATTCTTTTAGTTGAACTATGAGCGTATGCAATGCTAAATGCGTCTTGCAAGCCACTACCATCCATAATATATTCAATTACTTCTAAGGACATTAAAAGATGAAAACCTTTCATACGTACTGTAACTTTACTTACGTCAGGATCAGCAGAACTAGAGGCAATTATTTCTCCAGTTTTTAAATACAAAGGCTGTTACCAAGCAGATGTCTTGATTCATAGGCTTGTAATTTATTGCTGCTGTAAGAAGTGCAGTATAAACTGTGTCATAATTATTTGGAGGTGTATTAATGAAAGGAAGCGTTTTTTGATCACTTCCGTAATTGAAACACTTAAAGTAGTTAATCTTAGAATTGCTTGCCGACTCAACTCATTGATTTAAGGTTCGGCTTATTTCTGCTGATTGGGATTTGGTTCCCTGGAAGCTGAAACTTGATTAATTTAATTAATTAAATCAACCTCCTGCAACATGCTCACATAAAAGAGCGAAACGTACAAGTATTACACCGTTTCAATAACAACTTTAATCCATTATAAAAATATTTTTCTGTCTTGTCCGCAAAATGGCATTCAACAGCAGCTGTAAGTTCTTCATTGTTCCCAAATTTTGCCCCCCTTAGAGTTGTTTCGAGATTTGGAAACAAAAAATAGTCGCAACGGGCCAGATCTGGTCTATAAGGAGTATGGTCGATTTCTACGAAACCACACATTCAGCAATTCCAGCTTTCGAAACTCTTGTGCTCTGGTGCATTGTCGTGGAGCAACAGAACACCTTTCGTCAGTTTTCCTTGCCTCTTCACTTTGATAGACTCCGGCTTAAGTTCGGTTTAGGCCCTTAAGTTTTTGAGAGGTTTCTATAGTTTTCCTGAAAGCCCACGTTGATAGGAGTAAAAAGAGATCATTTCCACTCTGGACGGCCAAGAAATAAAAAAGTTATAAATATTCAAAAAAAAATTTTAATGGAAAATTTCCATAAGGAAATTCTTTTCTAGATAAAGTGTCCATCCTATAGATTTTTCTGAAAGCTCACGACGAGACAAGTAAAACAAGACCTGTCTTAATTTTCTAAGTCAAAAATTTTTAAAAAATGAAAATTTCTAATAAGATTTTCTATGCAAGACAACTGAAAATGTTTGAAAATAAGTTAATCAATGTGAGATTAGTTTAGGTTAGATAGACGGCTATAATGAAAACATTTTTTAAAAATTCTTTAGGATGAACACTATCTAGAAAAAAAATTTTCTTATGGGAATTTTGCATTGAAAAAGTTTTTTTTAAATTTATAAGTTTTTTATTTCTTGTCCGTTCAGAGTGGGAAAAGTCTTTTTTTACTCAGCTCAACTTGGGCTTTCAGGAAAACTATAGAAACCCCCCAAAAAGCTTGAGGACCTAAACTGAACACTTATCTAGACTCTCTGAGGCGATGTATTAAGCTCGCATAATACTCTCATGTTACCGTGCTACCCTTATTCAGATAATCAATCATTAAAATTCCTTGACTGTCCCAAAAAACGGTTGCCATTATTTTTCCTGCAGAAGGAGTGGCTGTAAACTTCTTGGGAGGGCTGGAACCCTTAATATGCCACTGCATCGATTCTTATTTCGATTCAGGATCAAGACGATGGACCCAGGTTTCATCGCCAGTGATAAGTCGATTGATAATAGAATCCGATTAATCTCCACAACAACATTCACAGCGCCCATCTCGCACTAACTTTTGTCATTCCAACACATTCGTATAGAATTCTGAAAACCGTCGTTTCTGAAACTCTTAATAATGCTGCTAATTGTCGTTTCTTTATTCTTGCATTCTCCAGTACCAAACACTTGGTCTTTTAATAACATCCGAAGTGACCATGTCAACAGGGCGGCCTGGACGGGGATCATCATCCAGTGATTGTCGATCATGTTTAAACAATTTTGACCATTCGTAAATAGTTGACTAACTTGACAGTCTATCTTTCTGAGATCCTTTGCCATCCGAGTTTCAATGTTTTCCAACCACATTTGTAGCTTTTGTTTTCTTTTTAGTTTTTAATTGGTAATCCTTTATTTTAGACTATTCCCAGTATCTTCTCTTTCATACTTCTTAATGCTTATCTTTCTGCACCATTTTTATCGAGAACTATAGTCATTAATTCATAAATAGGCAAAGGATATCAGTGCTGTCCTTTTTCTGGATTTACACTAACACACGATTTTACTTGGCCCTGTAACATCTTTAAAAGTTTACTCTGAATTAGAAGGTTATTCACCAAGTAGCTTAAATGCTGATTTGAATTCAATCCGGCTAATGACTCATCTCAGTTTGGATCGTGGGCGTCAGATAGCTTTAAATTAAATTGGGATCTCCCAACACTATGATAAACCACAAGTCTGTTGTTTAATTTTTATCTTAAACCAAGCAAATTAACTAAGAACAGGTAACTTATCGACATATGTTGGACGCCAGAGCTTTTTTGGTTAAATTGGAAGAAAAACTCAAAATTTCAAAACAGACGCGGTGTTTATCAGTAAGACATAAAAAATATATACAGTTTTATTCAGTCAATATATTTGTTGCAAACAAACAAACAACACAAAGAAACAAAAACGCCACTCATCAACACGAGTGAAAAACCTTTTTAGTTTTAAATAATCCTCACATATAAGTGGAGATGACGTCACCCTAGTTTAATTAAATTAACCACTAGATTAATAAACAAATAAATATCCACAATATTGAATATATTTAATTGTTAAAACAAGTGGATATTAACAATAGCTACTAATTCATCAAAAACAAATAAATGTCACCATACCGCAATGTAGCAATAAAAGTTTCACCTTTTTTATGAAAAAATTTTAAAAGTAAAAGTTAAAAACAAAACATACTCTTAAACTTACAGACATTTTCTGGCTTTACCACATTTCCATGAGAATCTACGTTCAATGATGATCGCTATATTTTGATCATTGGTCCATCATCACTGTATACCACACCTTTGTGAGGTTATAAACGATATTACCTCTAAATTTTGCGGTCCAATTTAACTAAATACCAACTCCTAGAATTCCTTCTATGGTGAATATCAGAATTTTTACTTGATATACTCTCGGGAATTATCTATTTACATGAAGCTTTTCAGGGACCACACCCAACGGAGCCATTCAAAACAATTCAATAATCTTCATTTTCCTCAAACATGGAAACAACTAAGCCAAAATTCAACAGCTAAAATAAAGAGTGGCACTGTTCGACGAAAATTAGTGACACTATTTTACACTAAAAGTTCCCAATCAAAAATGGAATTATTATACTTATAAACAAATTTACAAAACAACGAACTGTTGCTTCGAGGGCTCGACATCCAATGATCTTTGTTTTCTCGAACGGGCCGGAAGGACCGCACCTCTATAAAATGTCATATTTATCGGCCAGATTTAAAATCCAAGAACTGAATTTATAAAATTAAATTAAAAAAAAATCAATGATTTACGATCGATATTTTACTTTTTTAAATTAAATTAGAATTTTCAAAGACTTATCAAACAAAAATGAAACTTTTATACGGGAGAATAACAATTATTCAAGAAAATACTAAAATCGAACTGATTCAAGGGCACATCCTTATGGAAAGCCCCCGGGAACCACAAAAGGTCGCACTTCCTTATAAAGGATAATTTTAAATAAAAAAAACTTAAAAATATAGAATTCCTAATTCAGTTTAAACAATAAACAAACCAAATTAAGTGTTGACGTATTTCGCAGTGTTAAGTAGGTATAACACCGTCATAGATTTGAAAGAGGTTAGATCAAAAGGTTACTTCAATGCCAAAACGATTTCTTTCCTTTATTGTTTGAAGCATTTTCAATGCTCTTCAACAATTAGTAAGATGCAAATTCTCATGGTTTTACGGATTGATAAATTTGCTTGTTAGGAGAAAATACATTTTCCATTGGAAATTTAATACAGTTTTCAATTATTTCTATCAGCTTGAGCATAATAGATCGCAGGTTGATAGGACTGATTGGTTATGGTATAGAAACAATTCTTGAGTGTTTTCGAGCAGCCTCAGTGGGACGAAATCTGTTTTCTTGAGTGTTGAGTTAATTTTGTTTGATCCAGGTGCTTTATACCGTCTTACAAAACAAAAAAGTCCTAACTCTGAAAATCATAGCTTTTAGATATTGAGCGAAGCGTGTTTCTATTTCTTCACATTTGTATAAGATAGGACATTTTGAAAATTTGACTGTATCATTTACTTTCAAAGTTAGGCATACATGGCAAAGAATCCAGCAACACCTTAAACGTAGGTTAGTTGGTCATGGCCTTTGCTTTGAAGGGCAATACAGGCATCAATGATTTAATCGACTCTGTTGTAGATAATGTTTCTATTCAAAAACAGTATTTTTTCAAAACTTTGGGGTGTGTTTATGAAGATTTAGGTGACTTCAATAGATTCATGAATGTCAATTTGAAGAAAAGCTCTAAATCTACACGGTCTGTAAACTCTTTGCTCTTACAGAAGGTTAGTTGGGTTAACCCTAGCTACCTTAGGTTATTGCGCAACTTATTTTTATCTACGACAAGCACAAGACTTCCATCTAGTGGCTCACTACGACTCCTCCCTGATGATTTCTATTTTAAGTTTCTAACAGCGAGAGGATTTTTAGCGGGTTCAACTTTGAGCATTTTGAAGATTTGGACTAATTCCTTAGCTGCACCAGCCCTTAAGAACAAGGTTAAAAATGAGAAACCTTCTCTCTTAATCATTTCTTAGATTCACCAACATGTGGATAATTCTATTAGTGAGTTGTGGTCTAATGCCGTAGGTTTACATTTCCAAACTTCTTTCATCAAGAGTTTTTGAATCTCCCTACCTGATCCGACATTAATTCGCATCTGGGTAGGTTTTCAAAACGACTGTCATCTTTGTAATAGTCAGGACTTTGTTACTGCCTTTGGATTTTCAACACCGTTTGTTCTGAGTAGCCTTTGCACCCAAAAAGCTACGAGAAAATGATACATAATAAACTTTTAACGACTCTTCATTCGAATTATATAAATTAGTGATGAACTTATAATTTCAGACAATTCTGTTAGAATTAAGAAAGAAAATTAACAAATCTAAAAGATACTCTTTTGTTTCTGTGTAGACGATTGCAAAGGAAAATAATAAGACGCATTAAATGAAGAAACTTATCTTATTTGTTAAAAGCTACAATCTACAAGCGAAAACGTTTCTTGTCCAAAAAATTATTCTAGCTATTAAAGAAGAGAGCACTACTGGTATCATGGGACTCTTACCACACGTTTTTATGGAGCTTCATAAATTATGTGGTACTATAAAGCTACCTTATTCTGAAAAAATAATCCTGTTAACTTTTAACCCAATTATAGGTTCTTGTTCTACTTTGATATTTGTATTTCTGTAAATATTCAAATATGGTTGCAATAATTCAACTAAAATGAAAATTTACGGTACATAAGAAAATATGGTATTACATATAAGACGTTTTCAAAGCTTCTGTTGTTTGCCTTGGGTAAAACAAATTTCGTTTTTCTTCTTGACTATTTGCACAAAGAATCCTAAAAATATAAAAATAACATTTTACGTCTACGTATGTTGTTCAGAAAATATAAAACTAACACTCATAAATGTCTGAAAAACTATTTTGTTATTATTTTATTTTTCTATTTTCCTTGTTTCCTTTTTCAGTGAAAGCCCACAAAATGAGTTCAGATCCCGAAGACTTACAGTTGCCATCGGCATCATCAACGTCAACTACGGGTATCGTATTTGAAGCATCGACTCAAACGCCGACCAGCGAAAATTGTGATTCACCTTTAATTACGCAAAAAGGGCACTACTCGTTAACCACATCGGATCATAGTAATAATGCACTTACTAATATTTATAAAATGAGGCAGCATGGACAGGTATGACTTAACTGTGCTTTTTAAAGATTAACTTAATTTGTATTGACTTTTAGTTTTAGTAGAGTTTTTACTTTCAGTTGCATGCTTTACATGTGTATAGTGTGATGAAATTAAATTATAACAGTAAGAAAAACTTTTGACTTTTAAGAAAGTTTGATACCCGCTAGGCAAACATTTTATAATACAAACAATTCACACGACTTTTCTGAAGTTCGAAGAAAAGACGGTAAGGTTCGTCTGAATGTAGAAAACTTATCGGTTTTCCTTTCGTACGTCTATAAAAGAGAATTGGGATTTCAGACAGCTGAAAGATAATTCAATACTACATAGGCAAAGTTAACAAAACACCGTGTGAATATTATTCTACTGGTGGCTGTTTAATTAATTTTTTACTTCGTAACTTATTCTGTTGAAAATAATTAGTTGTTACAGGTTACGGTAAGTTTTTGTGAAATTGTAGAGAAAACTTTTAATTCCAGACCTTTTCAGCTTGATAACTTCCAAGTAACCATTGAAGTTATTCTTACTTATATTCACCTAAAATGTGTTGACTACAATCTTTAATAAAGCGACAATTATTATTAAAGGGGAAAGAGACGTTTTTATTATGCATGAATTCAATAGGATAATGATTAGAATGTTTCCCCACAGAACTGTTTTAATATTTCATTTAATAAAAGTCAGATTTGTTAATCGCACATAACTTTTGACAGGACAACCAGGATAGATTACATTGTAGGGATTTATTAATTTCATTATGATTTTCGCATTATCAACCGTTGGGAATTTTAAATTCAAGTTGCTTAAAATTTATAAATTGGTATTATGAAATAAGATCAAAATTCTCACTAGAGTTTAGTCAGGAATTTGTTAGAAACCAAAGGAAAGCAAATAGAACTTCCGTCGTCGTCTAGATAAATAAATACAAACCTACATTTTTTTTTTAAAATGCTATACTTTAATGGAACAAAGAATGTAAACACTCAAGTGGCTTTTAATCTACTCACAATGTAAACATAATCCTAAATAAAATAATTTTTAATTTATAAGATAAATGTTGTGCAAGATTAATGGGTTCGATTTGAACTAACCATTAAATCTAATAATTAAGGTACTCAATATGTTATAAATAAAACATAAATCCAAATGTTTGAATAATATTTATTGTATATAAATTCAACAAAAAGAAAGAGAGAGAGAAAGAAGTAATAAACGAATGTTGCTACGTAATTGTTTCACAGGGATATAAATTGTTTGAAACTGATACTCGACAAACAACAGAACTTCACAAAACAGCACGAACAGGATTGAATAGTTGAATATGAGAAAGTCTCTAAGGTAATAAAATTATACTTACTATAGTCCATACATACACATTCGCTGAAGTTTTGTTAACGATTCAGAGAAAGTTTGTTGCTAGGGTTTTAATTCTTTCTAAATGAATAATGTCATGCAAATATCAAATTGTATTTGAACCCTTAATTGATTTTAACATAACATAAACCAAAAATTATCATTTTTGAGCTGATTATACAGAGTGCTCCGTAAATGCGAATAAAGCTTTAGGTAGCCGCTTTCTACAACTTCTTAACATGCCAAAATGGAAAACACGAATGTCCCAACGTACTTAGATTTGTCACACGAATCAAAGAAAGAAATTTAAAGTTGGCAATGCTGCTGAAGGCAATTACAAAATTATTCGAACACAGGAACCAAAATATTGCAAGAAGTCAAAGATGTATCAGTTTTATCCCAGTGATAATAGATCATAAAATTGCAAAATTTGAAAATATTGCTCGCAACTAATTTCATCGGATTTATCAATGCACCCAAGATTTGCATGTTTGTCGTATCTATTTTTTGATAAGAATTCAATTTTATCTTCAAAAAGAGAAATCTAACAGTTTGTGCACTATCAGGGGCAATTGTTGTTTCAACAGATTTCTTTGCTGAATTGGTAATGGCTTCATTCGGATTCGATTCTTTGGTTTTTGTTTATTTAGTGTTAAAGGTGTTAACTTCTGACCACTTGCACTCATAGATGAAGATGTTTACCTGAAACTTTATTGGCATTTACGGAACACCCTGTATACACCGCTACCAGATAATACATGTTATTTGGTAATTGAGCTGTAGTCATAAAATTCGTGTGCTATGAAAAAAATACTATATTCATAATTTGGAGTCAATGTCTTATTTAACATTTGATCCGATGGACCACGCCCGAGGTAGTTTATTTTACTGAAATAGTTTCTAAGAACTTTCATAGCCCAAAATTATAGTAAGAAGATCAATAAATACAACTAAAACGACAATAACTAAAACTCCAAACAGAAACATCCTTTTAACAAAGCAAGAATGTAAAGGTGAACCAATAATATGTGCAACAACGCAGGACCATATGTGGAAGTTTAAAGTAATTCAGCGAGTTTTTTAGTGCGCCTCAGTTATAAAAGAAATCAATAATTTTCAACTCTATGGCCTTCCATTGAACTTTGCCCTTCACCAAGGTACTTGGAATAACTCAGATCTGATCTTTACCCTTCACCAGATCAACTGCAGCGGCCGAAAATAGAGTTTTATTCCATAATAAGCGTTGGCTCAAAATTAGACTTTCTCCTCCACTTGGTCACCTGCGGTAGCCCTCGATTGGCTTTCCCAAATCTTTGCTCTTCACCACGATAGCCCCATATCGGAGTTTGCCCTTCACCAGTCTATCTGCAAATTTGACTTTATTTTGTAGCAGTTCACATGTCGTCGCTTAAAATCGGGCTTTGTACTTTAGCTGCCCAAATATAAGCATTCCTCTTTACTAAGCCGCCTGAGATCGCCCAAAATTGAGCTTTACTTACCACGACATTAGTAGTAACTTCGTCTTGAACTTTACTTTTTACTAGGCCACATGCGGTGGTACAGACTTAATGTTTGCTTTTTGAATCTCCTGTGATGGATTTGCCTCAGAGGCCACCTGCAGTGTTCTAAAGTCGAGCTTCACTACGCAATAGGCCACCCAAGTTCGGGTTCCACCTTTTTCTAGACTAGCCGTAGTGTTCGAAAATTGAGTATGTAACTCTTCCGGGCCTCTCGAGCTTTTACTTATTACTGCAGGCTTTCTGCAATCGAGCTTGATCACAATACCTATAAGAAATTCAGTCTGCAGTTATTAACAGCGACACCTCTAAGAGCTTAGCTTTCTATTCACCTTTTCATCTAGGCGACAACAGTCTAATTAGCACATAAGACTTTTATATTTTTTATAGACGGCGGCTTCAAAATTGAAATGCCCTTGTTTATTGCACACTTTGCCATACCCATGACGACGCTCCTAAGTAATATTGGTGGATCCTAAGCTTTCTGAAGGAAATTCTTATTACGTGGTGTAGTATAACTTTTATACAAATACAATTTAATAAGGTTTACGATAATGTAGACGCGATAAATTTGCTTCGTTATTTAAACCGATTTCACAAAGGGTAACGAGTGTAATTAATTATTTAGTGATCATTGAACAGAAGTGCTAAAGATTCATTAAGTGCTAAAATATCATAAGTGGAAATAAGAGGCAGTGAATTAAAACAATACGAATACATTTAGTTTTCGGCTAAGGTCAAGAACTCGAGTCGATATCGGAAGGCGAGTGATGCACCTGGTATAGTTAAAACAGCCGATACCCCATACACAGGTCAGTGAACAGCGCCGTACTTGAAATAAATAATCAGAGACTAATGAACATCAAATAGGATAGTAACACAAAAGGAAGAAATAAAAGATCTAAACAAATTGAGTGAACGAGATCGAAAGCACAAAGATAGAGGAAATCAAACAAAAATGTTAATGGACATGAAATAAAGGAATTTGAAATAAACATTAAAGAGGACACAAAAGAAATAAGGGCCATTTGAAAAATGAGAACTTAGAAATTAGACAAATAAAGAATAAATGAGAAATTTAAAAGATGAATATGCCATAATGAAAGAAGAAAAGAAACAAGAAATTTAGAATTTAACCATAAGAATACAACAAACAGAAGGTAAACTAGAACAAATGGAAAAGGTCAAAAAGCAATAATTTGATAATTTCTGGAATAAAAATAGGCACCGACAAGAAAAATGAAATACGGGAAGCTATGGGGAATATGATTGAAAGGGCAAAGCGTATGCGAGACTAAAAGCATAATAGAGGTAAAAGACTAGGAAGATAAATTGGTTACATTAAAGAACAAATGCAAATTGGAAGGAAGTAAACTATTTATCGATAAGAAAGAAAAGAAAACGGAAAATAATAATTAGTAACCTAGCAAAACTGGAGCAGAGTAAGGGGTCCAAGGTCAAAGTAAGACACCAGAAGATCGAGATGAACGATAAATTACCGAAATGGCACATCAAAGAACAAAAACGGATAGCGGCGGAAAACGGTTGACCGCAGAACGGATGGAACAGAAAGAGACGAAAATGGCTATGGAAAAGGACAAACAACTGGGTAAAAGGAATATATTGTAATGATATTCAAAGGTTGAAATGATACCTAAATAAGAAAACAAAAATAACAATGACTTCATTAGAGTTATTTTAAGAGCATAAGAACGGACAGTTAGTTGATCAAACAATTAAATAGAATATTTTAAATATTCTGAAATTTGTCATACATATAACATACCAGTTGTAAATAGTCAAAAAGAAACATTCCAGATTAGTTGATTACGTAATAGTTTTTATTGTTCATAGAATTAATGATAAGGAGTTGATGAATAGAGGAGAACAATTGAATAGAGTTTGCTGTTATTATTAGATTAGAAAAATTGGAAAAAAATTGTTAAAATTTAGAAAAAGGTGGTTTAAAATGTGTTAAAAGAAAAGAAGAATTTATTAATTAAATTAACATTTGTTATAATCGAATTTGTGTTAAAAGAATCGTATAAAAAAGGTGTTAATAAAATGGTACAATTCCAGACCATTGAGTTTTCTTCTAGTTAATTGTCAACGAATTGAAAATTATTAGTAAAACGAAGGAATAACTTAGTTTATCCAACAGAGTAACCAGTACAAGGAAGTTAATGTGAGTGTTGCTTATATTAGACAAATTATAAACTTGAAATACAGATTGAAGTAAAAGGAAATATAACTGTATCAAGTGCCAATACTCTAAACTTTCAAATAGACAAAACATTTTAGTTAAATTCATTATTAGTTCCAAATTTCTATCTTCGTGGATATTCAAACAAATTCGGCCCTGAAAGTTAAAAAAAAATAAATATAATCAGTTAGTTTAAAGAAGAGTAACCGGATTATTTGCTTTACTTACTTTCTAATACAATTTTTTGATTGTGAGGAGAGATAATTATGGAACTTCTGATATGTGTTACACAACTGTCTTCAGAATGAATTTCAATAACTGGTGGATTTAAACAGTGATGTGTTGCAGAGGGTGGAGACTTTAAATAACAGAGAGAGATCGACTCGACGGATGGTGTATTGACGGAAGGAGATTTACAGAGAAGGAATAGAAGGTGCGAAGTTAAAAGAAAAAGGTGTAGTGAAGTAAGGTAAACAAGGTTAAAAGGTGGTAAACGAAATAAGCCAAAATTGGTGCGATTAAGAAGCCGAAGTGCCATACTCTACCGACGTTACCAGTCCCAAAAGCCCTCGCTCGGCTAGAAGACTGGCTCCGCCTCTGGAGGATAAAACCAAACCCAAACAAAACCCAGGCCATCCTATTCCGCCACCCTTTCAAAGTAAACAGCCGAAAATTCCGAGAAAGGGACGTCCAACTGGACCTGTGGGGCACTCGCCTCGTCCCCCCATCGACGCCAGACTTGAGTCCCTCCAAGGCCGTTACGTCCAAAGGGCCATCGACCTCGACCACCAGTCGCAACTCGCCATACTTGCCACCCCGGCAGGGCTTCAACCCCGCCGCACCACCTTCAAACTCAAGTTTCCCCCCGCCAAATACCTTGGCAATGCCAATTTCCTAACCCCCGACCTGGAGGATGTGCTCGACAACATCCCAATCGCCCTAAGATAACCCCTACCAAAACACTTCAACACCCCCTCTGATAACGCTTTACAAAATTTATAAATATCAAAACATTAATTCATTAATTCACTATTCATTATCATGCATCACAATATGTAACAAAAAAAGACTGAAATACGGACTCTTACAAAAATAGGAGTATGGAATATACAAAGCATAAGGGACAAGGAAAAAGAACTAGTAGATGAATTTGGGAAGATTGATATGATAGTACTAAGAATAATTGAGGCAAATAAGAAAGGTAAAGGATGTGTAATTTTAAAAACAATCATTACTTGATATATGGAGGTATAGAAGAAGCTCAACCAGCAGAAGCAGGACAGAACAAAGCATGGTTCCAAGATGTTATAAACTGGAAGACTGTCTCGAAAAAATTGCTTCAAATAGATGTAGGTAGAACAATGTGGATGAAGTAGACATTAATCATAGGATACGCTCCATCTCAGAATGATAGTAAGAAGGAAAAGGGTACTGTCTGGGAAGAAATACAAGAAACATTAGACAGTTTAAATTGCGATTAATAATCATTGGTGACTTCAACGGACAAGTAGGTGCGAACAATGAAAAAGGACAACCGGTTGGCAAATAAGATGAAATAATTAAGAATAGTAATAGACGAAGAGTTTTAGATTTCTGTACATTACTTAATATGTAATATAATCGCCAATACTTACTTCGACCATAAGAAACATAAATTTAAACGCACAATGAACATTAATGAAGAAAAATCGATTATAGTTTTGATACTGGTACAAAGAATATCTTTTAAAGAACAACTGACGTACGACTAAAACTCGGTTATGAGATAGGAAGAGACCATTACTTAGTGGAAGTTAAAATGAGAAATTGGCAGCAAACTGTCTCGATGTTAAAAAATTCAGACAGAAAATACTTACAACCGAGCATTAAAGTGCATAAATTATTACAAAGAGACAGACAAGTTGAATATAATAGAATTCTGGAAGGATAAATACTGAAATCTAAATGGGAGAATAAACAAGACCTAGAAGAACTGCGGAAAATATTTAAAACGGAGATATGCGATGCTACTAAGAAGGTATGTGGATATACTATAGAGAGTAAAATCCAGCCTGAAGTGTGTTCGAATAATAAAATTAAAATGGAAATTTTGAAGAAGAAGAATTTGTGGAAGCTGTATCTAAATAACAAATGGGATAGGAACTATAACGAATATAAAACTCAGAGGATGGAACGCGGGGGTCAAAGAAATAGTAAAAAAGACTTAAATAGAAAAATAAGAATTAGGGTATAAAATACAAGAAAATAGCAGAAGAAATGCGGAACTATTTTATAAAACAATGAAGAATTTAAAAAGAAAGACAAAACGGATAGAATCAATTGCGTAGAAGATACAGATAGCAATCTATTACTAACCGACAAAAAAATATTGGACAGATGGCGGCAGTATTTTTCAAACATCCTCAACAGCACAGCAGAAATATTAGACCAAGAGAATATAAATTACAATACCATTGAGATAGATACATCTGAAGACCAAATAACAGTAGAAAAATTAAAATGAAGTATAGAAAAATTAAAGAACAACAAAGTAGCAGGACACGACGGAATCAAAGTAGAGATGATTAAATTATATGACTGGAAAAGGACTGAAATTACTGTACAAAATCATGAAGGTGACTTGAGAAAGGGAACATATACCAAAAGATTGGACATTAGCCACCAATATTCATGAACGAAATTGCAAAAAAATGTAAACCCAAATACCAAACAAGACGAATAGGAGTATGGAAACTAAAACAAATATTAACTTTAGAATTATTACAGACGATCTTGTACTCATAGCTAACTCGGATAGGAATCTGCAACATAACTGAGACATCTGGAACGAAGGTCTCAAGAAATTCAGTTTGACTATAAATCCAGATACAACCAAAACACTAGTTGTGGTAAGACAACAGCAAAGTATTAATATAACACCAAATTATATCGTACGCTGAATAATATGTTTATAAGGAAAGAAAAAGTTAAATTAAGTACCAAAATAAAAATATTCAACAGCTTCTTTGTCCTAGTATTAAAGTATGGTTGTGAAACAAGACAGAACGTAGCAAAATTCAAATGCGATACGTGAGAGCGGCAATGGAACTGACTAAACTAGACCGGGTTTGTAATAAAGATATACCTACGGGAACAATCGGTGTTGAGTGAAGTGGAAGAAAGACAATTACAACGGTTTGGACATATGGTACGGATGGAAGAACATATAATGGTGAGAGAAATATAAAAATCGGCACACAATAAAAAGTTAAAGCTTGGAAGACCCTAGAAGGACGTGGAACTGTGAAACTCATAGAGTTGAAAAGAGGCAGACTTGGGACAACTTCTACTTCAATACTTCTACACTCTTAAAGTAGAAGAAAAGCAATTACATATGTATGTACATTTCAATAAAAAGCTTAAGATACGATGTTGCAGGATCTTGCTCACTGACCCTTACAATTGTCGTTACACTAGGAGTAGAACTATAAAAAATGAGACTTGACAAGAAAGATCAGCTGAAACTATCAACTATCACTTTAAGACATATCATTGGTATTGAGAAGACAGCTCTTGAAAATCTTTTTTGAAAATATTACAAACATCTGAAATGTGTGATCGCGAATTCGAATAAAACTCACTTAGCTTAACAGGTTAGAGCTTCAGTCCGGAGTACCAAGGTTGTGGGTTCGATTTCCACGCGAATTTAAATTTCTTTATATGTTAAAGAATCGCATAAGAATGCATTTATCGTGATTAAATGTTTATTTTCTAAAAGTTATTAAATTTTAGCAATTAAAACAAATATTGGATAAGTCTTTCCGAGTTATTATACTTTCACAAGTTTTCCACGGAGATTTTTACCACTTCGGAAGGTTAGCAGAGGTCATCCAGTGCACCGTCGGAGCAGCTACATAGGTAGACGAACAATCCCAAGGCTTGCGGATGAAGATCAGCCTCTAATTGACCAAGGCCTTGGTCGCATCTTCTGTCACAACTAGCACAAATAGATGAAAATGATCGCTCCAAGAACAAGTTACATAGGATCGCAGAACGTATATGAGACCACAAGATAAAACGGACCAAGATATACTCCACTTACCCGCAAAATGCTGAGGCTTGTCGTACCCAAAAAATTAACAAATTTAGGAACTTAAAACCACTAACACCTTAGCGACGGTATCCCGTTTAGAAATGCCGATCTAGCGCGTATTCGGACTTAATCATCCCATTCCTTCTCTTTACCAGGAAACAGCTCTCAGCTTTCAGATTTCAAAACGACGAAAATAAAGTTAAAAGACGGAAGAAATACCCGGTGTCTTGCTAGCAACAACACTTAAGGGGAAAAATTTGTTAACCCTAAAAGATTAAAAAGAAACTAAAAGATGTCGTTAAACTTTTAGCTAAAAATATTACAGGAGAAGTAGAGGCTATAATTTAGAAGATAAGTAGTTAAATACAATTAGTAATAAAGAATTAAGTTTTAGTGCTGCAAGCCAGGGAATCAGCTGATAGGAGTGGGCGGCTCCGAACCTCGAGGTGGCTCTCGTTCCTTACGCAGCTGGAAGTAGGCAACCAAGCACACTAGTAAATGCAAGCACAGTAGATAAACGGAGTAACCGTAATAAATAAATAAGTAATGGCATCCACAAGTATGGAAAGGATTGAAGAGGTGTTCAAGATGTTAACAAACCAAATAAACAAAATGGATGCAAAGTTACAGGCGGTGAGTACAGAACTCTTAAATAGTAGACAGGAGAACGTGGCATTGCAAGAAAAGATTGTTAAACAGAAAAAAAAAATTCAGAACCTAGAAAGAGAAATAAGGAAAAAGAACTTAATCATTAAAGGAGTACCAAATGAAGAACAGGAACAAGATGAGATCACCCAAGCAAAAATAAACAAATTATTGCAAAATTTGGGAGTGGAAATAAATATACAAGAAGACTTTGATGATATAAGATTGGATAATATATGGATTGATGAAGACTTTACAAAAGAAGTAATGGAGGAAAGAAGACAGTTAATACCTTACTTAAGGCAAACAAGGGCAGATGGTACAAGAGCACATTTGAGATATGATAAATAAAATTAATAGTGGGTAATCAAATATATAAGCTGCAAGAACTGAAAGATAATCAAAGCTATGAGAAAGTGAGCTTAAATGCAAATACACGCGTGAAGAAGCGTACAGTTACGGATAGATCTCCGCAAGGAGATCCCTTAATAATACAACTTAAGAAAATAACTAAAACTACGGTTCAGAAAAACTAAAGGAGCAATATACAAGTGGAGAGAACGATGACAACCAAGACAAAGATTATGGCAATGAATACCCTAAATTAGTAAGGCAGGGAACTCAAATTAAAAGAAATCATTTTATGAACACAAAGAAATACATAAAATAACAAGAGAAATCCCACAACGTAATGAAAAGTCAATAATAATAGATTATGTAATTGTACCTCATAACTATAGTAATAAAGTCAAGGACGTTAGGATGAAGAGAAGCTACAGATAGGAAGCGACCATTATTTTCTTGAAGTAAAACTAATGAAAGACAAATTAAGAAAAGAACAGAAGAATGATACCAAGATGAATTATAAAGGAAGAATAAGAAGTTACAAATTAAGAGACCCAATGATTAGAGCAAAATACAAACAAGCAACTGAGGAAAAATTCGACAAAGAAAGTCCGAGTAATCAGGAATTGGAATTAGAAAATAAATGGAAAATCTTCAAAGAAACATTACTTGACCTTGCAGAAAAAATTCGCGGATTCTCAAAGCGTAACGTTCGCAGGAAACAAACTAATTGGTGTAACGAAAATATTAAAAATGAGGTAAAGGTAAAGAAAAGACTCTTGAAGAATTACTTGCAAGATAAAGGTCGACAAAAGCATGAGAAATACAAAGATCAAAGAAATAAGGTAAAAATATTGGCCAAGGAGGCGAAACAAAAAGATTGACAGGATTTTGGAAGAGCAATGGAAGAAAATAGTGTGCAAAATATAAAGCTATTAAAAAATATGAGAAAGAAAACCGAAATAAGGCTTAGGCAGGTCAAGGATCGAAACGGAAATATCACCACGGAGGAGGAAAACATTATCGAACACTGGAGAGAATACTTTGCAGAACTTTTAAATAATGGAAACAGTACGGATAATAAATATATGGAAATTAAGATCAACGACAAGAAAGAAGTAAAGATAGTAGAGAATGGGAAAGAAATAGAGCTATAAGAAGTAGAACAGGCTTTAGAGAAACTAAAAGCAGGTGAAGCTCTGTGATGTGATATTGTAGGTGCAGAACTATTAAAGATTCTTGGGCCAAAAGGGAAAGAAGAATTACAGAATATTTTGAATCCTGCATGGAGGAACAAGGGAATACCAAAAGAGTGGAGTACAGCCGTTATTCTTCCTATATATGAAAATGGCGATTGAAGGGTCTGTGGTAATTATAGTAGTATTTCGCTCCTCTCTACTGTTTTAAAAGTATATGAATCCATAATAGAGAAGCAGTTAAAAGAAATAATTGAACCAAAGCACGCAAGATCATATTTCTATGCTATAGCAGATTATTGAAAAGACCTTGGGAAAATATGGGACAGTATACCTAGGCTATTTGGACATGACAAAAGCTTTTGATTTGGTTAAGAGACACGGAATATGGAAGAGTCTGAAAAACAAAGATATAGATGATGAAGTTATAAACGCAATAAAAAAACTTGTATGAAAACACAATCAACCAAGTAAGAACGTGCAATCGAACATCGAAAATATTCAGAAACAATGGCGGTGTAAGGCAAGGAGAGGTGTTGAGCGGCCTCTTATTTATAAGCGTTATAGATGAGGTAATAAAAGAGAGTTGGAATAAAACAAATAAGTACGTGGTAGGGTTTAATAAAGTGCAAGCTGTGAAAGTAGAAGCTTGCGGGATTGCTGATGATATTATACTGGTAGCAAGAAATGAAAGAGACTTGAAATGAACATGAAATTTTGAACAGAGGAGTTAACAGAGTATAACCTAACTTTAATCTGATGACTGGAACTACAAAAAAAGGTGAAGATAGATATTGAAATAGGATGACAAAGAATTGAGCAGGTAGACACACATAAATACCTAGGGGTAATGATAAATGAAAAAGGAACGCAAGAGGGCGAGATTAGAAATAGAATAAAGGCGGGAACAATACTACATCACGCGCTATACAGAATTTTTTTTATATGAGAGAGATATCGGTGAAAACAAAAATGGCAATATTCCAAACCATCTAGTATACCAGTAAGTAATGTACGAGGCAGAAAACTGGATTCTGTAAGCTACCAAAATGAAGTACCTAAGAAAGGTAGTAGAAGCAAGAAGAATAATATTGATAAAAGGAAGAATGAGATATCAGAATGGAATTAAAAGTAAAATCTTTAAAAGAAAAAACAGCAGAAAAGAAGCTAAAATGGTCGGGACACATGTTAAGAATGGATGAAATCATCAAGTAAAAGCAGTATGGAATGCAAGAACAATAGGGAAAAATAGAAGAGGCAGGCCAAACGTGGAACAACAGTGTAAATGAAATACCGAAGAAAAGAGGAAAATCTTGGGCAAAGGCGAAAGTGATGGCTGCAAACAGGAGATAGTGGCGCAGATTTGTTAAAATGTAATACAGTAGTATCCTCGACACCTTCAGGTATAAGAGATCTTTGAATACGTATGTATGTAGATGGTAATAATCCAGCTTCTTCTCAGGGCGCAGACGTCCATCGGGTAATGCAAAAAGCGAAAGGCATTTTTTTTAATAAACGGTGGGACAGAAAGACCATTGGTGAGGACAAGAACCGAACATAGGAGGGCCATAATCAAGGATTTTGCGCAGCTACGCACACACATTTTTGATCTACCCATTTAACTCTTTTTTAAAGGTCTTGGGTAAACTTAAAATTACAGAACAGATTGTATTGGAAACAAACAGGTCATTTCATCTAAAAATATAAATGGGAGAGCAATAGAAAGGAGAAGAAAACAACTGATGTAACTCATAAAAGAAACAGTAATAAAATCCAACATAAATCTTAATTTACAAGGTTAAAAACAATAAAAAATAATTTATTATTTAAATATACATTTTTTGTTGAACAAGAATTTGAGAAATTTAACTTCAGACAAGTAACTGTCCAACTTCACCTTTAAGAAGGAATCGTAAGATGTCTCTTTCAATAACACAATTAGTGTATTTTTTCAAATAAATTTATAATAATTTTTAGAAACAATACCAATACAAAAAAAATCATAAAGAGGAATAATAGTAATAGTTAAATACAAGATCCAAAACTGTTTATTATTACCAAATCAAATCTGTCATTTTATGTATAATTTACCATCCTAAGAACTTCAAATACTCACTGTACCTTCGAATTTATAATTAAAAGTATAGAAACATTGTAAACGCTTCAACTCTCAAAATAAGTTGTACCGAAACAGAAAACAGATGGGAAAAAGTCAGTGTCTCTTCCTTAAATGTTAAATATTACTGCCAGCCAAATTTACAGGTTAAATAATATAATGATTTAACAGAATATTAATAATAATTTTCAAGGTAAAGAATTGTTTTGTTATTAACAACGTATTTAATAAAGAGGAATTTCAGGAATTTTTACTTTAGGCTAATATTTAAACGTTCAATCCTCAATTTTTTTAAAGGTTCCAAAAAATAGTTTCCTTTTCATAGATATGTACTAGGTCGAACAAAAACAGCGAACGACACTTTAAAGAACCAATCTCCGTTACATCACCTTATTTTATAGCAAAACAAGAGAAACCTTTTCAGCATTCTAGTCATTTGCTTTGAAATTGTCTATAAAAACCATTCTCAATAAGATGAAAATCATTTATTGTCAGTCTTCTAATGTAAAGAACGTTTTCAATTATCTGTTCTTGAAAGCAGTTTTATCACTATGCTGAAACCATTAGCAAAAGAAAACAGAAAATCAAAATTAAAACTTCAACGTTCGTGGTACCTTAGTAAGTTTATCCTAATTAAATGCTGTGTGTTTCACTTTGAAGAAACAACATCTTTAAGGATGGAAAAGAATAAGAAAGTCGAGTAGGTACTTTAAATAAGAGATTAGACTTGAAAACGCATAATTTGAATACAAAATTTTCTCTATTTGCTGATAAAAATGACCTTAGACGAACTTGAATTTATTTCAAGCACGAATGTCTGCAAACCTGTACAGTGCGATTATGTAAAAAAGTGTTTTTACTAGTTTAATGACTGTAATTACCATATTAACTAAAACATGTAATTGTTATCACAGAGTAATCAAGTGTTTACTGGAATAAATTTTTATTTTTAGTATCCATATCATAAAAATAATAAAAATTATATTATAAATGTGCATCGTTTATGACTATGAGACTTTTCAAAGAGCAAACGTCGTTAAAAGGTCACATGCAGTTTCTACAGTAACCTTCACCAAACTTAACACTATTATAAAGGTCATTACCTTTGTAAATTAGGGTTAATTTAAATTGTATTATAAAATGTTTCTTTGTGGGTGTCTAAACATAATTTTAAAGATTATCCTATTGTGATTTTATCATTTATGATAATAAATAAATTTTATGCGAAATTTATTGGGTTTGTCTAGTTACTATTATACTATGTATAATATAATGATATATATTTAATGTTGACGAAAGTTCTTTATTTAGATATATCTTAAAAGTCAAGGTATAAAATTTTTTAATATATAAATTGATATTGTTTCTAGCTATTAAATATGCTTTTTAGATGCTTTTTCAAGTATTGCTTCAGGAGGTTTGCGTCATTAAAGAACTACTGTTATTTTTATTTATAGATTCTGAATTATATTAGATTTTTAAAATATGTCTTTCTTGTTATAGCTATGTGATATTACGTTACAAGTAGGATTAGAAACAATTAGAGCCCATAAGGTGGTTTTAGCATCAATTAGTCCATACTTTTTCGCCATGTTTAATGGTAATTGTATATCTGATCTATTTAAAATATAATTCATTGCACTATGTGTGTTTCAAAAATGTAAAATGGTTTTTCACTAATTATTAAGATAAAATGTTTTCAAATTGAAAACATGGCCCACATTTGATTTTGAAAATAATAGACAACAAACATTACAGATTATAGTCTTCTAACAAATTAAATCGCTTATTCTCTTGTTAAATTACTGAAAATCACAAAAATCAAATTGAATCGGTGAGTATACACCTATAATCTAACGAATCCGTTTCAGTTGATTCCGTTATTACCTTCGTTTTAGGCAACCACCACTACATAAACTTACTTGATATTAAGATGAAATAAGGTTTGTCTATTACATTTTTTATTTAGATGACTCTGTGGGTGTTTTGGAACTTGATATCTTTTGGTTTGAAGTTTTTGCTCAAACACTGAACTAGCAGCAGACGCGACGCTGATATACTATATTTAAAATATTTACTTTATAATATTGCCAACAGAGCTGAAACTAGTTTGTTTTCCAGTATAAATGTTTATAACGTAACCTTGCATCACACTATAATTACTCTAAAATAGAACTCTTTTAGTCTTAGCCCAACTGACTCACCAGTGGCCTTGAGCATAGGTAAGAAGGCTATGTGCACAATAAAATAATGGCAAATGGAGTTAAAGAAATATATTTAAATCAAATCAATAACAGTCAAAGTTAATACATCGCATAAATACATAAATCAAAACAAACCAGGTAGATAATTCATACAACATATTATTAATCAAATAGACTAAAGAAGTAGGCCTAATAAAAAAAATAGTTGATAAGGCAAACTTTGAAATTATAAAATAAAGGAAATGGTTACCACTACACCCGGTATAACTACCGAGGATGTAGGCACAACAAAACTTAAGTCAATATAGTTAAGACGTATATTTAATTCAAGAAAAAAATTAACTACAACATTTATGCAATTTAGATATATACAGTACATAAACCTTGTAAGGATTTCATACGGTGATTTCTAATATAATAAATAGAAATCCTTAATCCTGTCCTTCTTCCTTAATTCTATGTTTTTCTACTGTTAGGTGTAAGGCTGGGGGAGTTGGTTTCGTTTGAATTTTTCTTTCCATAGTTTTCTGTCCTGAGCTACCTGTTTAATTCCTTCCCATATTAACACACATAACATTTAAAATGCATGTATATCTATAATTAAATGGACCCAATCCAAATTGGAGTATATTAATATAAATTAATAAATAAAAAGGATTCTCCAAACAGTTTTAAATGTGAGAATTGTATAACGCACCTCTAGACAGATCTGTTTCGATCTTGTTCTGGTCTCATCAGTAGAGAATAACGTTTTACAATTCCCACATACTTCATACTGCCCTATATATAGAGCTAGAATAATGACATGCATAGCATGAAGCTTTAATAATCGTCACCAGCAAGCACACAAGGTGCAAAGGTCAACGTGGCCACCTAGCCATATTTAACGCATGTAATTATTCTAACTCTATATGTATGAAGTATGTGAGAATTGTAAAACATTATCCTCTACTGATGAAACCAGAACAACGTCGAAACAGATCTGTCTAGAGGTACGTTATACAATTCTCACATTTAAAACTGTTTGGAGAATCCTTTTTATTTATTAATTTATGCTTCCCATTTTATTCCCTTTTTCTCTGCTTTTTTTCGCACACTTTATTTTTTTCCGGCAGTCGCGACTCATACACTATTTTTGTCAATCTATCTTTTTCCATGCGGCACACGTGTCCAAACCACCTTAATTGTCCCTCTACTATTTTTTCATATATAGGCTCTATCTGTAGGTTTCTCCTATATGTATCATTTTTTAGTTCTATTTTCTATACGTCTTAAGAATCTCATTTCCATCGTATTCAGTGTTTTATGTTTCTCTGTTGAAGTCCATGTTTTTACTACTAACATGATTGTCGGTCTTACTACTTTTTAAACTACTTCTGTTTTTATTTTACTGGGTATTTCCTTCTTTCCTAAAAATGTCGTCTTCACCATATTAAACATCCTTGCTGTTCTCCCCATTCTATCGTTGATTTCCTTTTCTATTTTCCCATTACTTTCCATTATGGATCCCAAATATTTAAAACTTTCTACTTCTTCTATTTGTTTTCCTTGTAGTTGTATATTATGCGATTTATTTTCTTTTGACACTATCATGCTTTTTATTTTCTCTATATTTATCTTTATGTTTGTTTTATTCAGTTCTTGTGCTAGCACTTCTACATTGTGCTGTAAATTATTTTCTGTATCTGCCATTATAGCCATATCATCTGCGAACATAAGTTCGTTTATTTCTACTTGTTCCATTTGTCAGTATCCCAGTCTTAATGTCTTCATCTTTTTCTTTACTTCTTCTATTGCTTCGTCTAATACTTTTAAAAAGAAAAGAGGGCTCATCACACATCCTTGTTTAACACTTAACATTGTTTCAAGTTTTCTTGATTTTTCATAGACTTTATATATTTTTAATGGACTGACCTGCAAGTAGATATTTTTGAAGTACACGTATCTAAGACATAATTTTCTCCCTGATTTTTTTCTAACAAAGACTATTTACCATGTCTTATCTTTGTTTAGGGTACACAGCTGATGCACCTGCGTCTAACGCACTTAAGGAGACTTTGAGAAAAGTCAAATAGATGAAGCGGGAAATTTAAAGATTTAGTTATCATTTAAATATTTAGAATGGTAGCATAATAGAAATATTCATCGGGTAAGCAGGTATTACTATTAGTTTTGGTTTTTATAGATTTCACTTGTATTTCTAAAAATAAAAAAACTTTTATTATTCAATTATTTTATTCATTTTTAAATAAAATTAACTTTGTGTATTTTTGCCTAATTCTAACGGATTTCTTACAATTCATTTTTGGTTCGTGGTGAAGCCTTACATCTAAATACATATTACATATCGATTTGAGTAACTGTACTCTATGAGTATCGAAAACATCTTGTTCGAAAATATGAAATATCATACCTTCATCCTTGAAATGCATTTGTTAATTCCATTACTTGTAATGTAATAAATTGTTTTATATTTTTTCTTGTAAATATAATAGTTTTCTCTAACAACGTACATAGCCTTATCACATTTTCACTTGGTTTTAAAAGTTTCCTTCTATTTCTAATTGTTATTAATAAAGATGATGTTTTATCACTAGTTAGAAATTCCGAGCAGATATTACATGAAATCTTTTTCCTGATTTTTCTTACAACGAATCCTGAGATGTACGAGGTCTGTTCAAAAAGTATTGCGAATTTTGAATTTCTGCGGGTTACGTATATTCGATTTTCAATTTTTTTGTGGCGTTATGTTGGTACTCATGTCCCTCACTTATGCCGACAAGTTCGGCCATTTTGAATGTTCAGTTGATTTTTGACAGCTGTTTTGCTTGGACGTGTTTTGGCTCGTCTTCGATTTTTGCCTATTCCAAAAAATGGATCAAAGGATCTGTATCAAATTTTGTGTGAAAAACAAAATTAAGTGCGCGGACGCATTCCGAATGTTGACTGTGGCATATGGTGAAGCTACCTTGAACCGAAGCAACGTTTATCGGTGGTACAAAATGTTGTCAGAGGGCCGAGAAGATGTGAACGACGAAGAGCGTGCCGGACGCCCGAGCACGTCAACAACAGACGAAGACATTGATGAAGTGAAGAAAATAGTATTGGCCAATCGTCGAATCAGCGTTAGAGAAGTTGCTGGGGACCTAAACATATCGATTGCCATTCGGTTTTTACCAATGATTTGGGCATGAGGCTGAGATTTATGCCTAACTAACAATTTTTTATATGCAGTTTCAAACTGCAGTGCAGTTGGATTATTATTAAATCCACCACGACTTCTTACAGCACTGAAAAACATTTCAATATGATCCTGGCTAAGTTTATAAGTCAGGATGTAAGACATTTTTTTTTCAATTATTAATAAGTTGTACAATTCTAAAAGATTTGTTAAATTAATAACAAAGCCCAAAAAGCCAGTTTTTCTCTTGGACTTTATTAATAGTGTCCCAGTATTGTCCCTCAGATTGGTCAAATATTTAATATATTTTTCATCATGTTGTTTAACAAATCAATGTTTTTATATGAAAGTGGTCTATTAGATTCATATTTGGCTAAGAAATTGCGTGAATTTAATAGGTCAAAACAATTATTAGTTATTACACTAAATTCAGCAGTTGCTTAACAGTTATCAAAATTGTAAACATCAATTTCTTTTAAAAACATTAGTGCAGAAGATACACTGCAACTAAATACTTGGGCAGCTAGTCTACTTTCATTTTTGCATTTTGATAATTTACGTTCCTTTGTGTAATTTTTGTGGCTGCATGCAAACCTTCTTGTTCTTGCACAAGATCAAGTTGCTCGATGTACTTCTAACTAATTCCATCGCCATTGGAATTAAATAATCGCTTTTCGTCCCCTAATGTATCCTACATAATTTGAACATGTGGCAGGGATTCCAAAATGTAAGGATTTTCTCTTGTGTAATTGGGTGTGGGAACCACGGTTGAAATTCATTTATATCATAATTGGCACCTAAATTATTGCACATATTGATATTAACTGGTGCTCCATCGAACGTTATTGAATAAGTCTGGGCTCCTGTTTCCTGTAATAATTCTAAGCACAACTTTAGTAAATTGGCCTTTTCTGCAGCTGTTAAATTTTTTATTAGGCAGTATCCTAATGGACTTTCCAGTGTGAGTTTAATGCAACTGCCATAAAAACCAGGGCATTGGTTACCTCGGTTTTGTTTTCACTATCACTAGTTAGACATGCACCCAGATCTACAAATCCCCTTATTCTTCACCAGTCCACTGTACTAATTGCCTTATAGACATCTCCTCAATGACAGTATTTACTATAACTGAATTGCTAACAACTCTTTCCCGTATTGCATTAAAAGCTTCGGCAGTAAATCCTGACCCACCTCCTATTACACTATAGCATCTTCTAATAGTAGCAGGATGTGGTAATAAATTATTGAAATTTTGACGTACATACTTGTATGCTTTGCTTGAATAGAACTGCAATGTTAATGCAAATGCTCTAAGTTCAGGAGAATATTTAGAAGTTTTGCTTTTCAATTGTCGATTCAGAACTGCATTCAGTGAATCCGGAGTCATTTCCTAGAAAGACAACAGCTGTTAACTGCTACTGTTATTATTTGTTTAAATCTATTAATAAAAACCAGATTTCACTTTGTTTTATTTAACTGAAAGTCTCAGGGCCTTGTGCAAAAAAACATTAACCACGTACAATTAAAATTATACAAAGTACATTTCTTATATGAATTACTGAGTTTAATCCCTCATTATAAAAGTATAAGTTTATGCTCTGAATATATGTGCTTCAATTATGGGTTAGTTCCTTTTTGGTACCAAAGAAAGGAACTAAGACATTCAGAGAAATAAAAAATAATGAAAGCTAAACAATGTAAGCATACCTCTATAGCAATAGAAGCTTCTTCAGATAATAAATTTTGCTCTTTTAAATCCTGCAGAAGTTCTGTGAAAGACTGTAATCGTTTTTTCTAATCTGGTGACTTGCTGCCTAAGTATTTTGATTTTCTTGTTTTGCATATTATGTGTCCTCTTGCCCATTTCTAAATTTCTTTTAGCTTTCTATACCTCTTCTTTCTAATGCTTTCCATATGTCTTCTCTTCTTATCCTATCGAATGCGTTTTCCAAGTCAATACAGCACATTAGTATTTCTCTGTTTTTATGTTTAACTTTCTCACTTGTTTGTCTTATCGTAAATATTAAGTCTTGTGTGCTTCTCCCACTTCTAAATCCGCATTGGGTCTCTTCTATTGTATTTTCGATCTTATTCCTAATTCTTTTTTCTGTTATTCTTGTGAATACTTTTGCGGGTACACTTGTTAACGTTATTCCCCTATAATTCTCACAAATTCTTTTATCTCCTTTCTTGTGATTCATTTGGCACTTTCGTGGTCCTCATTATCTTGTTCAGTAATTCTGTAAATTGTGTTATTCCTTCTTCTCCCATATATTTTATCATTTCCGGTGTTATATTTTCTATTCCTGGTGCTTTTCCTAATATTAGCTTTTGTATGGCATCTATAACTTCTTGGTCTTGTATTTTTTTTCTATTTCTTCATTATCGTTTATCTCCTCTTGTACTTTCTTTGTGATTATTTTAGCCTTTGTTAGTGTGTCGAAATACTGTCTCCACCTTTCCATTATTTGATTTTCTTCTGTAATTATATTTCCATCATTTTCTTTATATTCATCATATTATGTTTTTTCCTGTCTAAGTTGTTTAAGAATTCCGTAAAATAGTTTTTGGTTATCTTTGTAATTTTTTGTCATCTTTTGACTAAATCTTATCCACGATTCTTGTTTTGCTTTCTTAATCACTAGTTTAATTTTCTTTCGTATTTCTTTGTATTTTTCGTAGTCTTCTATCTTCCTTGTGCTTAGATATCTTGTTCATGCATATTTTTTCTCTTGAATTTTTGATTTTATATCTAAATATATTCCACCATTTCGTCTTTTTGATTTTTTTTGTTTGTTATTTTCGTTTTTCCACAGCTCTCCACTGCAGCATTTAGTACAATATTTTTAAATTTCTTCCATTTTTCTTCTACCCCATAGGTAGGTTCCAATTCATTGAATTTTGTGTGTAATATTTCATTATAATATATATATTTCTTCTTTCAATTTATAGCTTTTGATTTTTTCTTGTCTTTTCTCTGTTCTTTTAGCTACATTTCTTTTTTCTTTCCCTTTCATATGCATCTTTACTAGGTAATGGTCTGCTTGTCGTGTTACTTTTACATCTTGTACAGTTTTCCATTTGTGTTTATATACTAAAAAGTAATCTATAATTGATTTCTCCTTCCTACTTTCTTCGACCTTGGTAAATTTATGATTATCTTTATGTTTGAATTTAGTATTTGCTATCACTAAATTATTTTCTATACTTATTTTTATTATTCTTTCTCTATTGTTATTTCTAGTTTGTTCTCTTTCTTCTTCTTCTTCTATACCTGCTTTCTGTTTCCTCACTCTTCCATTTAGACCTCCCATGACCATTATATTTTCTGCGCCTTCGTCAATTTTGTAGCTTCTCAAAACATTTTCCTTTTTCATCTTCTTTTCATCTGCGTTCTCTCCATATGCTATTATCATAGTCCATAATTCTTCTAGTAATTTTATTTCTGTTTTTAATATTCTTTCATTTATTATATTTGTTCTTTGCAACGTCTTTTAACCTATTTGGAGCTATTATTAATCCCACTCCACATTTTGCCTTTTCTATTTCTTCGACTCCTGTGCAGAATAACCAGTATCCCTTATGTATTTGTTTCATGCCGCTTCCTTTCTTTTTAGTTTCAGTAATGCCTAAAAATGGAAATCCATAAATTGATAAACAGAAAATTGTTGGGGCAACTGGTATATTGCAGAAATGTAAATAAATAAAAAAGAAAAAAATCAAAAGTTTGCAAAATTGATTTGAACATTTCTACAAACATTTAAATGTAAGCACGTAGTTACAAAAGACTACTTTATTTCAATAGTGAAATTTTGAAAAATACAATTTAGAAAAATACTAAACAAATGCAGAAATACACTTATAAATAGCAAAAATTGTTTTCAGCAGTAATAAATTTAAACAAAGGTTTAAGTGCACAAGTCAAAGAAAATTATACATTTAATAATAATAATAATAATCCCGCCTAGGTCCCGAGATAGAATAAACCCACTTCTCTTCTGGAGGTCGTAAGAGGCGACTAATGAACCTATTTGTTTGCCATGTGCGGTAGCCCGTAAGAAGGAAAAGCGAGTCCTAGTAGTTGAGGAAAGCGTCTCTAACAGCACGCTGCTTCGGTCCTAGCTTCTCTGTAAATGGGCGGCTTTAGACCTAGCCAGTCTGAATCAATCTGCTTGTCGATATCTATCCACTCTAACTTCCTTAGAAACTATTACTTATTTTCTTTTCGTTCTTCTATCGTGTCTTCTATCTAAATTCTTTTCTACCCTTTTCTATGCTTTCTCTCTTCCTTGTAGGATATCGACAGGCGAGCCGCTACGTATTTGGTGTACCGTGTATTTCAACGGCGGATAGCTATATTTCTTGAGTGACCCTGGTGTCTACTCCGCCTTGCGATGTAGTTTCCATTTGAGGCTCCGAGGAGGGTTTAATTATTTTCAATAGATGTAGATGGGGGCTCACTTAGAAACCCTCAACATCTATTTAAATCAAATTACAAGTCATGCGATTAGTTCCTGTAATAGTAAGATTGATAATCATTATCTCTCATCAGAACATAGAAGTAAATTGTAATTGGAATACGGGCACAGATCCTACAATTAAATTTGTAAGCTACTGACTAAGATAATAAAGGGTTTTCCAATAAGAGGTGTTATTTTGAATAGCCCGCTATTTCGGTAGATGTCACTTTTGAAGCTATCATTTTTTGACATTTGACAAGTAGAAACTACGCCATTAATAAATATGGAACGATACACGCTTCAACAACGCATTGAAATTATTAAAATTCACTATAAAAATGGTGAAAATTTGGCAGAGACGGTTCGTAAAACTCGAACATTTTTGGGTCACCGTGAAGCACCTTGTCGGACCGCAATACAGAAATTGGTGAAAAAATTCGAGCTCTTGGGACAAGTTAGTGATGTGAAGAATAAAACCCGTGCACGTCGCTCAAGAACAGCCGAGAATATTGCTGTTGTAGCCGAAAGTGTTAAAGAAAACCCAGGTTTGTCCATTCCTCGTCGTTCTTTGGAATTAGCCATTCCACAAACGTCATTACACCGTATTTTGCATAAAGATTTGGGTCTTAAGGCTTATAAAGTCCAGTTAACACAAGAACTCAAGCCGGCCGATCATCAACAACGTCGTGTCTTTACTGATTGGGTCGTTGAAATGCATGAAAATGATCCAGAATTCCATCGAAAAATCATCTTGAGTGATGAGGCCCATTTCCACCTCGGTGGCTTCGTCAACAAGCAAAATTGTCGGATCTGGGGCTCAGAAAATTTAAGAGTTATTGTTGAAAAGTCTCTCTATCCTCAACGTGTGACTGTTTGGTGCGGTTTATGGTCCGGCGGAGTCATTGAACCTTACTTTTTCGAAAATGAGGCTGGAGCAACAGTTACGGTGACTGGATTGCGCTATCGAGAGATGATTAACGATTTTTTATGGCCGGAATTGGATGGTATTGATCTGGACAACGTTTACTTTCAACAAGACGGCGCTACGTGCCACACAAGCAACGAAACCATTGATCTTTTACGGAAAAAGTTTCCGGACCGTGTTATCTCTCGAAGAGGTGATCACAATTGGCCACCGAGATCTTGTGATTTAACACCTTGCGACTTCTTTCTTTGGGGCCACGTGAAAGAGAAGGTCTACGCCAACAGCCCAGCGTCGATTCAAGACCTCAAAGATGGAATTCGTGAGGCTATCGAGGACATAGGGCAGCCACTTTGCGATTTGGTTATGGAAAATTTCATGAAAAGGATATTGTCCTGTAAGCGTGGTCGTGGTGGTCATTTGTCTGATGTTATTTTCCACTATTAACGGCATACCTTCCTCTTTATAATGAAATAAATATCCGATCATTTATATTAAAAAATGGCACTTTTCTTTGAATATCAAAATAACACCTCTTATTGGAAAACCCTTTAGAACACAACCTACCAATCACATAATGTGATAAGAGTAGTCCGAACTTAATCAAATCACTAATAAAAGTTCGATAAAGTAATCATCACCAGGAAACAAGTCTCAGTTGTGAGAGTTCAACATACTTTGGAAAATAAAACTCAAAAACGAGACAGAATATATCCTGCGTTCTGCTTGCTAAAAATAAAATAATTAGAAAAATTCGTCAACTCGAAAAATTGATTTCGAACTGGGTGAAGTTACCTACAACTAGAAGAGGTCTTGGGATGAACTTAGCATTATAAAAACATCTTGTCACGTGCAAAAACGGGTTTAGTGACCCTTCGATAATTTACGCAATATATAATAATCGGTCTGCCACTTTGCTTACTCTAACACCGGAGAAGGATCGGGGTCTAACGGCCTTATGCCCTACAAAAGACGATAAGAAATATTGTTGGTTGTTAAAAGGACGCCAGTTGTGATCGCTTGCCTAGATAAGGGGAAGTAAATCCCGCAACTGGTTCACTTTCCAGACTTCGGTAAAAGAGAGAGTATAAATATATTGACACACTACTATCTGAAAACTCATTTAAATATACAAAAATTGCAAATATCAGTGAACAGTAAACACAGAGAACATCAACCTTTGATTTACATAAAAGGTTTATATCAACATTATACAAGAAAAGTAATATGTGGGAAAGAATCTTTAACAAACCGCAAATAAACAATTAACTGGGCGGTAGGTAAATTTTATTAAACGTTAAATACAATAAAAAGGTTTTTTTTTAACAAACAAAAGCCCCAATGGACCGGGCATTTCAATAAATTACGTTAATGCCAAACAATATGAAACAATATAAAAGATAGCAACCTTGTGAATTAACCTGAGCTAGTTAATGTTTAAACTAACTTATTTACAACAAGGCAGAAGTCTGTCGAGATCTTCAAGTATAATTTCTAACCTTCGACTTTAGTTTTTAATATAACTAATACACAATAGGTTTCTTGTCAAAAATTTTAGAAATAATTTACAGAATATTTGCAAAGTTTCTCCCCAGGTGAAAATCATTCACCTACAAATGTAATCTTTAAGAATCCGAGGGTTTGATGTTACCAAATGCTGTATCTAACACAAATGCCGTCGGAAAACAAAAGTAAACGGTAACATTTCTTAACATTGACTAATTTAATAAAGACAAGCCACTAATCGCTAAACGAAGTGGTGAGTAACCATTGACATTAAAATCTCTTAGTTAACAATAAATACCTACAAATATACAATAAAATATAGCTGCCGGCTCACATAAGATTCTGCTGTTTACAAAGTTACAATTGCCAAGCAGACTTACGTTACAAAAAAAGTATCCAGTAATTGTATCCGGTAATGTGTCAAATAGCACTAATCACTTAAGATTTTCACATCACCTGACACTTATGGAAGTTCTTAAACCTCACAAGACACCGAATGAAGCGTTGCCGGACGATTCCAGTCTGCGTACGTATAATCTACGTTTTGCGAAGCGACGATAAAACTGAGTTACAGCTGAGCGACTCGGGGAACTCCAGGCGAAAATAAATTTTGCCTAGCAAGTCGGAACGATATTTGTTGCCGAAGCGAAAGTGTGTAATTCGGAAAACGACAAGGGTTACCAAGTAACATCCAGATATTTCATCTTGTACACCAAGGAACTTTATCATTAATAAGACAGTTTAAAAACCACAATGAGTATTCACTCAGGGTATAAATAACGAAACCCTTATACGGACTAGATTGAGACACCCTCGAAAATAATCCCAGCATGCGACAATCCAAAGAAAGAATAGACTTTATGGTTTTTCACTAAAAACAACTGTTCGCGCTCTAACTTAAGGGAGGTGCTGCTCGTTCGAGATCTTGGCTGCTAACTGTTAAAAAGGAAGGGATGACGTCGCGGGATCGCCATTATTTCAGTAATAGCATAATTATCCCATTGGCCGTTCCAATATCGGAAGGCAAAAACTTCCAATCGAGAAAAATGGAATGAGGTGTTTACATGCGAGAAACTTTGCGTTCATTGCCTCTTGCAGATGCCTAACACAGGTGTAATAAATTTAACCATAAATTCGTCGAAATGACGTTTTATTGCAGGCTAAAGTAGAATTTGGTTTTATTTTCTGTCTAATAAAGATTTTAAAAGAGAATTTGTCTTAAAAATACAACATTTCGAGCTATAAATAAGAAGAAGGGGGATAATTTTATGTTACAAATTGAGATAGTTTCACCGGCGAGAATTGATTTATGATTTCTTTTTATTATTTTAACTAATCCACAACCACTTCTCCATAGTTTTACTATATCTCTTCAAATAAAGGAAAGAAACAATAATAACGAAAATCAAGAAATTTACTTTTTTTAAATATCTCTGAAACTATCCAAGGTATCTAGATTTTGAACACGCCAACAAAAAGGTCCTATAAATAGCCAACTTCCATCCCATTTAACCGATGTTGTATCTCTTACCGTTTCCAAGATCCCCATGCTGTGCATCCTTATCTTGGACACACTGTATATCGAAACATACTAAGGAAACTGGAAAGATTATTTATACTGGATGTCTCGCTCTAATACAAGAAATAGAGCAACCCTTGAAAACTGATTAAAAAGGGATTAATCAAAGAACCAGTGGTCCCTGCCTAGAGCGACATACAGGGCAGAAAGATAATAGCCTGAAAGGGAGATGAGATGTGATGAAGGTCTCACGAGACATAGGGTTAATTGTAACCTTTTAAAAAAGCAAAACTGGCTGTTACGTGCTGAAAAGTCATAACTCATAACATACAAATACATTATTTTATTATACATAATGCATTACGTCTACATTAATGTTTCGAAAACTGAGAATTAAGAATATAGAAACAACACCATCGTATTTCAAACAGTAATAATCACCTATTAATGAAATAATGTCTGAAAACTAAGGTTTATCAAATTAACAACCCTCTTATGGTAAAAAAAAACTCAAGTTTATTGCCTCCTACAAATTACAATTTTATATGAAAAGCAAACGCGCCGTTGCGATGGTTAAAGTATTTTTTGATGGCCTTATAATATCTTTTGCTTATCATTTGCATTAACTCTACTAAATTATATCTTTACAAAGTTTATAAAGTAACGATCTAACGTGAATATAAATAGATTTTATAATATTATATAAAAAACTTCAATAAAGTTGCCGTTTTCCAATAAAAGTATACTTAAGAAAGCAGAAGGTCAAGACCCTTTGTAATATAGTGAAACTTTTTAGGAAAAAAGGATATTAAACCTGTCGTAACTTCTTTGTAGACGAAGAATTCTATGAATAAAAAATATTTGTGGCCCATGAACTGTTTTTAGTATGCAACCTTTCATATATTTTACGTGTTAGACATGTCAATTTTAAGAAGGAAAAGAGACCATGGCAGTTTTATTTATATTTAATATAAAATCTCATTATTTGATTCACGTGCTTTTATTAAAAATGAAATTCGATTTTCAAACATAACTAGATTTTTATGTGTAACCTACTCAAGGTTAAAAACCTCTGCTAAAATTAAGGAAGCATAGTAGTAATACCAACGGTATTTAAAGGTTCAAGGGTTTAAAGCAAGAGAAAGATAGGTCAAAATACAAACAGGTAAAATGGTACTCAATTATATTTTAATTCGTCTCTAACAAGCTGATTTTGTTTAATTCAGGATTTTACAACAAATATCTAGTGCTGAAAAAGAGGATTGCTTTATTCATATGAACATTAACGTTCATTAGTATTGAACCACAGATTTTAGATTTACATTTCGTTAGTGGAGTATACGTGGGGTCGCTCCAACCACCCCAACCAACTTTACCGTCGACTATAACTAATTTAATATTCCTAAGACGTTAGAAGATTAGAAGTTAGTGGCTTACATTAGTAAATTTAGTGAACAGATGCCCCAGGTTTAATTTTTTATCTTTATCGTTAACGAGATGTTTAACGTGAATTTACTCAAACTCTCTACTAACTGAGAGTATTTTGTTCTGTATACTTTTGCTAGATATCAAAATTCATTTCCAAATCCACCGGCTCACATAAACTCTTATACATTATAGAACGACCGAAATTAAGAAATACGTTTATCTTGACAGATACATATTCTTCATAATGACGGAATATGCCAAGACGCCACGGGTGGAATATCTGTACCTGTTGTCATACTTGATATCCATGCGGCTTTTGTCAGTTTTAATTGTTATTTTTTCAAATTGCTGTTTCAGCAATGTAAGCAATATAAAATTTTTCGAATAGTTGGAGCACACCCGCACTGTCAAAAATCCTAGTACTCAAGCCTGCTAAACCTACACAAAACGAGTGTGGGAAATGAATCACTAAATGTTCTGTAAAGTAAATAACAGAAAGAAGAATGTTAGAATTAGGGATATCAGAGTTTTATGCTTTATTGTGTTTGAATCTTTTTAGTTTGCCAAGCCTCACCAATCTAAAAAGTTAAACTTGACCAAGCTTGGTATGTTCAGCTTTTTATACCGCCTCACATACGAAAAAAATAGGCACGATCTAGAATATTAAAAAGGCTCATATTAAAAAATATCCAAACTGGACGTAGTTAATATTTTGAGCTTACTGTGGAAGATTCTATTTTGTGTCAAGTATCTTAACGACTTAACAAGTACTGTAAGATTGTATTTAGTCAAAATAACAAAAGACAGGATTCTATGACTTTGCTGATGTGATGTTAGAATTCCAACAGCTACATGATTTTATAATCAATATAGTCAAGGAAACCTCATTATCAATAATCAACAACCCTTCAGAAGTTTTTTAAATGTCACTATCTTGCTTTGCAAAAATTACCTCATATAACGAAAGACAGTTGCAGTGGAATTGGTAATTCGGGTTTGTACTGAAAATCTACAACCGAAAATTCTTGCAATCAGGGAACATCGTTGTGAATGAATATAAGGTATCAGCTCAAAATAAAACTAGCACCTTGTTTTTGCTAAGAAGAGTTATTAATTATCGCAGCCAAAATACTAAGCTGTGGCACGGAAATAGTCATGTTTGTGTTAAAAAACGGCTCCATTTTTCCTTATCGCTGGCAACACTGGTCAACTTGGGCAACCTTGTTTTAGTTATCAAAAATAAAAATACATCAAGTGACCATTGAATTAATTGTGAACTGTCGATTTTGTAATTCTTTTTCTGAAGTAAAAATAAAATTATTATTCAAACTTTTCATACATTATAAATTGATTAGCCTGTTGAGTTGTGTTTAAACTCACTGTTTTGCCCTGCTGCACTTCTCTCCACAACATTTTGCCACGTCGAGTAGGATACGATAGGATGCAATAATAATAAACCTAACTACTTGGTAATCTTTAAGAACGTCATGATGGCAACAAACAAGAGATAGGAAAACAAAATGATATGCAGCTGAAGAAACTGGGTGCAGGAAAACTATACGGAGCAAAAGAGAATTAGGCTAGAAAATAAAGTAACTTTTGTGAAATAAGCTTCTGAAACATGCAGAACAAGACTAGATTCTTCACAATCTGTTCAGTTGGTGAACTGTTATGGGTCTAAAACATTTCTGTTTTATTTACTTATTAATCAACTGTTTTACATATTTTTCTGAAAAATCCAAATTGCTTTTGTATTCCTACAGTGTCTGTAGATGCTTATTGAGGTTATGAATTTAATTTTTTTTTAAGCAGACATCCTTGAAGAAAACAAACTCCGATTGGTGGCAGCAGCAGGTAACCAAGCTAGTCATCAACATAAGAAGGTCTAAGCCATAGCGACCCAGACACTGTGCCGGCGCGGTGAGACGTAGAAATGTCTGAATGGGAACTGTTTCATAACACACTTATCTATAGTTTTCTTGCAGTATCAAAAGCAACCTAACGCTATCGTTGTTTTAAAATTAGTTTTACGCCTTTCTACCTTTGGTTAAGTTATAAATCTAATTGATATGGCTTTTCTTTATTCCTAAAGTCAAATTAGTTGATTCTACTGATTAGATTCCAGGCAGTCTTATAAATAATGAATATGCCAAATTCGATCGTAGACTATCACAGGTGGTTCATTTGGAAAGCGGAATCGGACTCGTTTCTAAGCATGAATCTTTAAAAGAAGCAAGACCCATTTGGTGGCAGCCGCAGACGGCACGTTAATGTACTGTAAGAAGGTTAAAAAGAAGAGGATAATTACAGTGCGACAAGTCAAGCCACAGGCTTGCTATCCGATGAAGCCAACATGCAGGCTTAGGGAGAGTCTAGTAATGGCAAAGTGCGACAGAGCAGATGCAGCTCTAGTATTAACCTTCAATTGGTATAAGACCTTACAGACCTAGGTACTCTTTAAAAAGACTTAATTGCCGTTTTTATGGCAAAAGGAACAAAGTACGCCCTCTACCTTCTAGTTAGCACATGATAAATGATAAAGGGTTTGCATACTTCTCTTTAGTATTGTACAAGCTATGCTGCAGTGAACGTCGACATAGATCAATTACATACGAAAGCATTAGAAATGATTGGTTGCTCTAGAGCAGATTCGTGCATCCACTACGAAAATTTCTAGAAGTCAAAACATAAGAAAAGCATAAACGCACGAAAAAGTGTACATTGTTAGATATTTTCCTCGTTATTGTAAATCGGTTTACACCAAACCTTAAATTTTATCTACAGCTAAAAAACCAAGAAGTAATCTGCAATTAGATGAAGGTTACCGTAATTTCGTTATTATCAACCCTATATTTACTTTAAGCTTTGTATAGAAAATGCTATTCAGTTAATAAAAGGAAAGTTAAAGGCAATGATGAATAAGACCATAATAAATTTGAAAAAAATATTTTACTGCATAATTAGGGCTTATAATGTGAGAACAGATTAAGTGGAAACTGCAACGGTCAGCCGGAGTACAACAGCGTGAATTGCAGAATCGAAACAGCAGTACTGAGTAAAAATCTTCTCGAAAGGATAAAGAAAGCTACAGCAGAAAGAGAGAAAGCATTAATTAAGACCCGAAAAAAAACTGAAGTAACCAAAATTATTAAAGCTTTTAAAAAGATAATGCAGCACAGGAAAAGCAAAGCAGAAACACAATACAAAATCGGAGTCAAAAAGCACCACAAGAGACTACACTTCATCAGGTGCCAACCATGGGTAATAGCTCTGTATTCGATCGATATGAAGTCATAGTCTAGTAACCAAGTCCTTGTTCGAAGTCTAACGGGGTTTTACAGAATTAGGCAGGGGTAAAGCCCTAGAATTTTGCCAATAATGAAAGTGCCTCTTAGAAGTGATTTAAAGCCATTGAAGCGATAAATAGCAAAATAGTAAATTAAAGCATTTTTTTAAAAAAGCGAAAGGCTTACAAAAGGCCACCCTAAAAATCGGACCTCTTTAAGAAGAATGATAATTTTGCAAGGAAAGAAATTATGAGATAGGGCCAAGAAAAGCTTTAATTAAGACAGAAACCAGATATATTGTAAAATAAATGAGAATCATAAAGATCCTTATTGCTATAAGCCGTCAAACAAAGGGTCTGAACAAAGAAAACCTTGAAACTGAATTAAAAATTCATAAATAATGCTTAAGCGACTGCAATACGGGATAAATGAAATTAAAGAGTTGGATAAGTAGCTTTTAAAAAAACATTTCTGTCAGTAGCCAAAAAGACAGGAAGCAAATTAGCCCAAGGTAATTAGTATTTAAACGATAAAGTAAAAATATTTTTACTATCAAATGAAAAGACGCTTTATAACTACCTAATCTTGTTAGAAAACATAGCTATAATAACTAATAAAATTTAGTTTTATGGGACATTATTAACAGATTCCTTATCAGAACATAATTAATGCGGAATAAAACAATGACTAATAAGTAGGACAGGAAGCCGATAATAATGGGTTTTACATAAGTGAGAATCTGTAAACAACAGTACATACTATTTTGTTAAAAAAAAAAGCAATAAAATTAACCTAGACATTTATACTGGGTGGTTGGTTTTAATACACGGAATTAAAAACAAACCTCTTCAGAAAAGCTAAATTAATGTCTCAATGAAACAAGAACCAATCCAGATAACACCTTGAAATTGAAGTACGAGTAAATCAACATGTCACAAGACGAAAAATTAATTACGAAACTATCACTATGTAACATAGTCACCGGACTTAAAGGACATCAGATTATTGCCGTTGCTTATAGATGTTTCTATTAATCAGCAAAAAAAACATTCAAAACGAGTTATTCAGTGATATCAAAATAAATAGGCACTTCATTCAAGAGAGTTCAAGTCTGTATGGTCTACCCTTGCATTTATAGTTTTCTGTTCGTTAAAAAAAACGTTTTAGTTCTAAACAAATGTGAAAATATTTCTTTTATTTGATACCCAGGAAAACTTAAATTCTTTCAAAATATTACATCATTATGCAAAATAAGCAACTTGTTCCTATCTTCTACCGTTTTCACACACATCAAATTCTGGACACCCTGTATTGTGAAATACAAATATTTCACTAGCAAAACAAGAATGCTGTAATAAAGATCGATAGTTTTTTCATTTGCTTACCGGCTTTATAATATCCTTCCATTACTCAAAATAGTAAATAAAGCAAGAAAATAAATAAAATCTTTCTGAACGTGGAGTATGAAATCTTGTTCTATTGATTCGAGCTAAATACCACCTTAGTAAAAAATCTATTTATAGGTAAAGAATATTGCTTTTTACAAATCTATAAAATAATATTATAATATTTTGACATTTTGATATTTTTATTAGTAAGTATAAACTGGTGATAAGGTAGTTTACTTAGTAACGCAAACAATAAATGAAACTTAACTTGGGTTTGTTTCATAAAAATATTTTCAAGAACTCATTTAGTATTTTTAGAATTATAATTAGCTCAATAATTATTAAGCAGAATTATAATAATTAAGTAAACTGTACTAAGAGTACTAAAAGAGTTTTACAAGATTGATTGAAAACCTTTTCAAAGTTACGTGCTAGAAATTTTTTCCTAAGCTCCGGTTTCTCGGATTACTCTGCTTTTTGTTTGTTTAGAATGATTTGCCAAAAAAGTGCTGTAGGAGGAGAAAGTGAATAATTTATCTAGATTTTTCAGGTTAGTTTAGCACATCTGTAAAGCTTGTTTAGCAACATTGGATGTTACATTTACAAAAAGTAATTGAATTAGTGCGAAACATGTAGTAGATAAAAACGTAACGATACGCTTCATTTCTAATTCGATTTTGTACTACCCTTATCTCCTTTTTTTAAATCTAGATGTAACTCTTGTTAAAACACAAATTTGCCTGCTTTTATAAAATCAACTTTTATTGCACATAGCTGTGAAATTATTTATATTGAATAGGAGCTGTTTAAATTTACAAAAGGGAACTTTTGCTGCTTAGGGAGAATAAATACTACGACGGATTTCTTGTTTAATGCTGACAAGATGTAAAACCACAACAAATTACGTGCGTACTCTCCAAACCTTCCTGCTTTTACACATAAAACAAGAAAAGGTCATAAATCTAGCAGTATTTATGTGAATACAAAATATAAAAATGAATTTCTCCAGTGCGCAGTTGTAGACTAGGCAAGACAACTGCCTGTCTTTTTAGTGAATTAATTATTGCTAATAAATAGGATAATTCTCCCTTATAGTATGCATCTCAATTTTTGTCCGCTATCAGTGAAGCCTCTTTTAGATAGGTTTCTTTAGAAGAGCTATACTGGGTGTTTCTAAAATGTTTGGCCAAACTTTACCAGCATATTCTACAAGTCAAAGGATTAATTAAACCTACTTACTAATTAGTTTTCATTTTAAGTTTCGCCCTGTTTCGCTCCAGTTTATCGCGGCGGGTCGGTTTTTGAACATTCTTAACATTTCTTATGGCGAATTTCAGGCGAACCCACCCACCCTTGACCGTCTCTTCCCCTCTTTTCGCAAAAACACCATTGTTGTACCTATCCTACCCTCCGCATAGGACATGCTGATCAAAGTCATAGAGAAAGAGGACATCTACAACCTTTAGTTTATAATGGATGTTTCATAAACCTTGATATTATAGTACCCAGGTTTAGTTGAACCCTTGTCAAGTCGTAAAAATTAAATGACGTTTATAGAATAACAGCAACAATCTTAAAAGAGAAACTTTAACTCGAGAAAAAACGTTTTAAAGATTTGAAAGAAACTCTAAAACTTCAAACAGAATTATTGATAATTTTTACAAGACGGAAAATTAAATTACAAAAATCACTATTTCTCTAGCCGAAAACTATCATTACAAAGTAAACGTATACCTTGGTTAACACAATCACCTTATATATCATCAGATTATTGTCATTGCTATTGGATAATCCTATTAATCACCGAAAAATATTCAAAACAAGTTATTTAGTTATATCTAAATAAGTAAGCACTTAATCTAAGAAAGTTCAAGTCTGTATGATCTATCTTTGCATTTATAGTTTTCCCATATTTCTGTTCGTTAAAGAAAACATATTTTGGCCTAAACAAATGTGAAGCTTTTTTTAATTGAATACCTAGGAAAACTTAAATTGTTTCAAAGTATGGATTATTATCCAAAATAAGCAACTTTTGCCTACCTTTTACCATTTTCACATACCATTAAATTTTGGACACTCTGTATTGTGAAATACAAATGTTTTGTAGTTGCAGTTCACTAGCAACCAGCGAATGCTGTAATAAAGATCGTTGTTTTGTTTCATGTGTGTACTGGCATAATAATTCACTTCTATCGTATATAGGAGAGAGAATTCAGCAAAAAGTTTCTTCTTTTTTGGGAGTACAAGTATTAAGATGCAGTTATTTTTGGCATAGATTCCTGAATGTATCTTAAAAAAGCTAATTGAGTCGTTTGCGGTACAAATTTGAAAATCGCATACAAAATGCATAAAATGCATTTTTGCACGACCACCTGTAAAGTTGGTGCTTTACAACTCGTTGTCAATGTCGAATGTTGACAATTATAAACATCTGCAATTAATTTCACGTATCGATGTTATAATGGCCGTCTCAATGTCGTAATGAAATCATTACATGTTCCTATGGTCTTGGCCAACTTCATTTTTTAATTTACCGTTAACGGTTTCTCTTTATTTTTTTTTAAATTCGGTCGTGCAAAAAATTTTGTATACACCGTGTTCGTTTTAACATTTGCTATAGGGAATTAGTATGGGAAGTCTGAAATATGCCAAATAGTTCGTTCTCGAATAAAAGTCGTTGAAATTAATAGTTGCAATCGATAGATAAGACTGTCCAAAAATATTACCCTTAATATTGTACTGATATTGTAAAAATTGGTTTTTGTTGTATGCAGTATGAACAAGCATTATCAGTTTTCATTTCTAATTTATTATTTCTTGTACGCTTTTGGAATACAAGAATAATAACAAATTATTTAAGTTGTTATTCAATTAAAGATTAACGACATATAAAATTTAAAAAAAAAATCTTGCTTGTAACGGGGTTTGATCTTGCATTCGAAGAACCCGTGCGGTTTAGCAAGCACTAATAACTATTGAACCACGGAGGCAAGTCGCGTCGACTTTTCAGTTTTCGGCTTTTAAATTAATGTTTTGCAAGTAATTAATGAATTTATAATTTCTGAAGAATTGGGATTGTTATTAAGGGTAATATTTTGGACAGTACGTTAGAATATCTTATCTATCGATTGCAACTATTAATTTCACCGACTTTTATTCGAGAACGAACTTTTTGGCGTATTTCAGATTTCCCATACTAATTCCCTATAGCAAATGTTAAAACGAACACGGTGTATAATTCGAGTGTAAATGGTCGTTTTTGAACTCATAGGGTTTATGGTACTCGCTCGTCGTTCGTACCATAAATTTCCTACTCGTTCAAAAACATCCATTTTACACTCTTGTTATATAAATCACTATTTTTATATGCACCTACATAAAAAAATTTCTTTTTGTATGCATCTTTGGAAAAACTTAAAATTTTACATAAAATGTCTCAAAAGTGTAATAATTTTATTTAAAGTGACTCAAAAATAATTACTTGGGGATTTATGACTGCGCTGATCACGAATATGACAATACAAAAGTGACATGACATCTTCTACAAAAAATATTCATTGCATCTTATGCGTTTCTTATTGGATCTTTTATAAAAGCGAAACATTTTTATTTAAAGTAGCAACAAAAAACAAATAAAGTCTTTCTGAACGTGGAGTATAAAATCTTGTTCTATTGATTCGAGCTAAATACCACCTTGGTAAAAACCTATTTATAGGTATAGAATATTGCTTTTTACAAATCTATAAAATAATTTCATAACATTTTGATATTTTTATTAGTAAATATAAACTGGTGATAAGGCATTTTACTTAGTAACACAAACAATAAATTAAGGTTAACTTGGGTTAGTTTGATAAAAATGTTTTCAAGAGTTTATTTAGTATTTTTAGATTTATAATTAGCTCAATAATTAATAAGCAGAATTATAATAATTAAGTAAACTGTACTAAGAATACTCAAAGAGTTTTACAAGACTGATTGCAAACCTTTTCAAAGTTTCTTGTTAGAAATTCTTTTCCTAAGCTCCGGTTTCTCGGATTACTTTGCTTTTTGCTTGTTTAGGATGATTTGCCAAAAAAGTGCTGTAAGAGGAGAAAGTGTATAATTTATCTAGATTTTTCAGGTTAGTTTCAAGTTAGTTTTTTAGCAACATTGGATGTTACATTTACAAAAAGTAATTGAATTAGTGCGAAACATGTAGTAGACAAACACGTAACGAAACGCATCATTTCTAATTTCATTTTACACTACCGTTAGGGGCTAGGGGCTGTTCTTAAATTACGTAACAGTCCAAGGTGGGTGGGGGTTCAGAGTAGCGTTAGGCAGCGTTACCAAGCGAGGGGTGGGGGTCACGAAAAATGTTACTTAACGATTAAATGTTTTTTGATAAACTATTATTTAAACTTATATTTACTTGTCTGAACTCAAACAATCTGTGTGTAGGCCACAACGGTCGCGCGCCGCACACGCCTCATTTCGACTAAAGTAGTGAAAACAATTTTAATTATGTACATCTTATGCATTCTTTTCTAATAAAATCTTGTTAATCAAGTTAATTATATCTATATTTCTATAATCTTTAATTAGTTTTTAATTTAAGTTTAGTCCTATTTTGCCCTAGGGTACTCCGAGGGGTCGGTTTTAGACGCTACACCACTCAACCCCTGACTGTCTCCTCTTCTCCTTCCACAAGAGAACCCACAGAAGACATATAGAGAACCTCTGTTGTACTCTCCTACCCTCCGCATAGGACTTACTGATAAAAGTCGTAGCGAATTAAGACATCTATCTTTAATATAATGGGTATTTCATAAACTTCGAAATTATACTACCCATGTTCTGTTGAACCCTTGTCAAGTCACAAAAATTAAAAGACGTTTATAGAATAACAGTAACAATCTTAAAAGAAACTCGAGAAAAACGTTTTAAAGATCTGAAAGAAATTCTAAAACTTCAAACAGAATTATTGATTATTTTCAAACTATTTTTTTAATTCTAAATCATTTAAGATTTCTTTAGAAAATTTAAAACATTTTCCTGTAAATTTTAAGTCAAACCAATAATTTCAATAGCAGGATACAAACTTTGGTTTTTTATCACGAATTTTCGCATTACACTAGCAAGGTTTCTAAATACCTGTCTGAATTCCTCTTCTCCTTCCACAAGAGAACCCACAGAAGACATATAGAGAACCTCTGTTGTACTCTCCTACCCTCCGCATAGGACTTACTGATAAAAGTCGTAGCGAATTAAGACATCTATCTTTAATATAATGGGTATTTCATAAACTTCGAAATTATACTACCCATGTTCTGTTGAACCCTTGTCAAGTCACAAAAATTAAAAGACGTTTATAGAATAACAGTAACAATCTTAAAAGAAACTCGAGAAAAACGTTTTAAAGATCTGAAAGAAATTCTAAAACTTCAAACAGAATTATTGATTATTTTCAAACTATTTTTTTAATTCTAAATCATTTAAGATTTCTTTAGAAAATTTAAAACATTTTCCTGTAAATTTTAAGTCAAACCAATAATTTCAATAGCAGGATACAAACTTTGGTTTTTTATCACGAATTTTCGCATTACACTAGCAAGGTTTCTAAATACCTGTCTGAATTTCCTACAGATTATTTAATTTATGAAAGATATAAATTACCAAATTCAATAAAAATCTTTCATTAAATATAAAGATGTAATTAAGAAAAACTTATAACTTTACTAACGAACTCGTTTCTGTACAAGGACTTAAGACCCATCCGCATTAATAAAAAGTATAATATACGAAATTATTAATAGAAATACAAGAAATATGCAGTAAAACTTCAAAGTCGAGTCTCCGCTATTGCAGGAGCATTTTTATGCTGTTGGGTATTGTTGTTGTTTAAAGATACAGGGAAGGAATACGGCAAAGCTATAACATTATCTGCTGTCTTATCTTATCGTTAAGCAAAATAATCACAGATTTTCAACAAATTGTTGTTCATGTTCATTACCGCTATTTGTAAAATAAATATTACCAAACCATTACTTTTGTGTTTTTTCACAGAAAATAATGTTTCCCGCTAGAAATAAACACGAAATAAAGCAAAACCATCACCCGAAATGGTAATTTTTGCTGATTACTGTTATTAACTCTTATGGAAATAGATCAAGTAGATATACCTTGTACACCAATCAATTTCCTGTTTACAAAACGCGAATGAAAATATCAGGACCACCACTTCTCAAGGCTACGAGAAGCCTCCAATTTTAGTGTTTAGAGTGCATGTGTGCTGTTCGCAATGATAATATTAAAACTTCTTGTTGTATGCGTGGGTGTCCTTTCTACCAGTGCATCGGGACCTCATACACCAAATAATGGGAAGCATAGTATTGAAACTGGTGACTTATTATCTAAGGTACTTTCTGATAAATTTTCGAAACTTTTATGACTAATTCCTAATGATCAGTTTCATCAGAATGACTACAAAGTGAAATTTGAACGAGTGGAACTGATTTCTTACAAGAAGGAGTATCTGAAACATTTTCGAATTGTTACTTTTAAATATAACCGCACCTGTGCCGTCATTAATGTTACATGGACATTTGCTATTGACGTTGGTTATAACTATAATGTAAGGCCCTACAATATGATTATGTGAAATAAGACAATTACGTATAATCTATTTTCATTGCAGTTGCTGCTTCAAATGTACAGGTTTGCTAGTAACGAATACCGATTGTTTCCTGTACGTTTAGAACTTAATTTTTGTGAGGCAATTAAGGCAAATGTCGCTGGCATTGAAGGTATCACTCACTGTGGGAATTTTACTGGATGTCCTTTTATCAAAGTAAGACTAAAAAGTACTTATTTGACAAATAACACTTTTTACTGTATTTGATTTCAGCAAAAGTATTCATTTCAGTTTTAAGTTTATCACAAGAAACATTAAATTTTGTAACTGATTTTCTTATTATTTTACAGGAGAAGATTATGCATATATGTCATTGGCAACCGGATCCAGCCCGTCTTCCTCCGTTCATGCCTGATGGTCAATATATGATTGAAATTCAGGGCCTCTTTGGTTCAGAAGAAATGTATATTGCTCGAGCATATAGCACTGTATACCGTCCGATTGTAAACTTCAAATAGTTTCGTTGTTGAATTTATTAAAATAAATTATATATTGCTAGCGTTAAAATGAATTTGTAACTGCAAAATACCTAACATCTAAAAACGCTCGTAACAGCTTCTTCGAATTTCATGACATTTATTCGCCATTTCCAACTGTTATTGTTAAAACCAGGTTGATACTACAGCAATCCAATATTTCTAAAATGTATTAGTCTAACTTTGCTGCGTGCATTTTGTATCCTTTAATGCAGAAATTACCGATCTTTGCTGGTTAATTATTTTCATGGCATTCAATTTGCTTAAAAGACTAGAATTTTTTTAAGTATCTTTGAATTATTTTAACTACCGTAAGTCATCTTTATGGGTTTCAACTCGCCTTTTAGTTCGACTACCTGCCTTTATTTACTGAAGAAAATTTCTGGTCTATTGGAAACTGTGTAAATACCTATGTGATATCTGAGTATAATCATAACAATCATCCTAAGCTTCAAACAAGTACAGGTGGCCTCAGAAACCACAAATAATCCCTGGTCAATAAACCGATGTTAGCTTTCCACTTTCGTATTAGACTCAAAAGAGGCAATGTTCTCTTTAGGTAGAAATTACTGCGAAATGTAGTCCATGATATTAAGTGTCATTTTGTTGTCTTCTTGAAAATATACCAACTGTTACTACGAATGGGCAAGTAATTTGTAATCTTTAATTAAAAGCAATTAGTTTAATCTTATGTTGTCCATATAGCAAATTACTTAAGTTCGATAGAATTTATCAAACAAATATTTTTGTCATTTTTTTTGAAAAAGCAGATACTGTTTCAAGCTAATAATACCTAGAAAAACTATATAAAAATAAAATCAAAAAGTTAATTTTAGGTCATAGTAATATCCTGCTATTACTATCTATGGCGAAAATAATTTAGAGAGATGCTTGATAACTGAATAAACTTCCCATTTAAAAAATGAGCATAAAAGATCAAGGGCATTGTTTTTAAAAGCTACTATGAAGTTTCCATTTTTACAGTAGAAGAGTGTTTCTTTACAATAATAAGTAAAGACCAGATTTTTAGGCACTAAAAATCATCAAAATAGACACTAAAAACCTTTAAAGTAGGCATCATGATAGGCAATCTAGACGGTCAAATAGGCATTTTAGGCAACCAAATAGGCGCTTTAGGTGATCAAATAAGAATTTTATGCGATTTAATAAATCTTGAGGAAATTCATTCAAGATTTTCAGTTTTACTGCTTAACCTTTATATGTTTTTATAATTAATTTTTGTGAACTAAAATTATCTTGTTGAAAAACTAGATATTCCAAGTATTAAAACTATGTAAAATAATATTGATATGATATAACGGTAAATCGATAAAAAACTTAAAACATGTTAAATAATACATCTAAAAACAAATTACAATATTAGAAATACATTTTATTATTGGAAGTACTACATTATAAGGATATTTATACAGGGTGTTTCCTGATGATGGTAAAAAGTTTTAATAGATAATTCCTGGGCTAATTATAAGTAAAAAATTCCATATAAACAATAGTGTCCTAAAATGTACCCCTTCCGAGAAACAGATACTTGACTTTTTTTAGTTTTATAACAAAGATACACTTACGTAAATAACATTTAAGCTTAATCTGCTTCTTTAAATTTGACGCGTATATTAGGAGTCTAACTTGTTTAAACGCCCGTCAACATAAACATCTTAAGCGGATTATCTTTTGTTAAGGGCACACTTTCTTTACTACTTCTAACTTTTAATGGGTAGTTTTATTGTAATATTTTTAAACTATTTGCAGAAATTACTATTTATTACTGCCTGGACATCTGAAATGGATTATAAATGGTTTCGTTAAAAGAAGTTGAAAGCAAATTTCTAAAAATAACTAACGGATCTTAATCAATAAAGATAACAATACTGCATTATATTTTAAAAATTTCTAAAGTAAAATATTGATATTAAAAACTCATACAAGTAAAATATGCACTCATTTAGGTAAACTAGGCATTCATTTAGGAACAATAGGCACCCATTTAGGCAAAATAGGCACCAGTTTAGGCAAAATAGGCATTTATAGGCAGATATTAAAGATTGTAGGCATTTATTTCAAAAACATAGAAAAAGAGGCACTTAAGCACTTAAAAAAAAATTTTTTTCAAATGAAAAGTTCGTAGATTATCCTAAAACGAATTTTCCTTCGCTTGCCTAAAAAATCTAAAATTAGACACTTGTCTAGAACTCCGGTCTGTAATAATAAGATTAAGATTTCTGGCTTTGCGCGTGGACATTTTTTCTACCAGTGTACTCAAAGACGTTACTTATTTGCAAAGGTATTTCTATAACTAATTCATAATGATCAGTTGTACCGGAACAACTACAAAGTGAAATTTAAAGCGAAACATTTTCGTATTGTTATTGTTACTTTTAATTATAATCGCATCTGTCCGATGTAAGGCCTTATTATTGTGTATACAGTGTAGTTAATTTTTCATTACATACTCATTAATTTCCTCAGAGTAGGTTTTTTCAAAACATTCTAAAATTTGCGTCGGATAGTTTCTTACGCTGTTTGCAACGGACTATAAGACAAAATGAAATCACTTACAAAACCGAAGAACGCCGATGTGAAGGATGTTCTTTTAAATAGAAGACTTTGTGTGTTATTAGACAATTAGAATGATTTTTTTTCTGAAAACAGCACAGCTTTTAGTTTTTCAATTAAACCATAAATAAGGTTTGTAGTAATAATTAAATTACGAAAAGTCAATTTTGCGCATGCGAAAAAACAAAATAGTTTTTACGCACAACTAATAATTTTCTAGTAACAAGGTTTTTCTGCGTATTCTTAATAAAACAATTCCAAGAGTTACAGATTCGGTTATGCATAAAACGTTGTACGTACCCAGGCCAAAACACAGTTTACTTAAACCTTGAACGAGTAATGGCCTTCCGCTAACGCGTCGATCCTCAACTTCGTCCGCAAACTTAAATTTTTTTTCGGTCCTTGATACGTAAATAACTATTTTTACAATAGAAAAGGTGGAACATAAACTATTACAAAATAATGGTGCTCCAGCGCACTTTTGTAAATATTAAAATTGTTACAATTTATTAAATATTAAAGGTTCTAGAAGAGCGCATTATGCAATTCAAAATACTTCTGGAATATTGGAACGTGTTAGGCGATCCATGATAAAACGTTGCAACGCATGTATTGCTGCTAGAGGCAGTCATTTTCAGCAATTAATTTAAAATAAGAAAACGTTTGTTAAAATTGTTCATAGGTTACTGATTTTGTTTTTACCATTTAACTTCGTGAAATCGTTCTTTCTTAAGATGTTGGTAACTCAGAAACAAGATATTTTCGAATCTAGGTATGTATACGGTTTTTTAATCGTTATGACCTGCAGCATATGCTGGTAAAGTTTGGCCAAACATTTTAGAAGCACCCGGTATAGCTCTTCTAAAGAAACGTATCTGAAAGAGACTCCACTGTTAGTGGAAAAAGATTTAGATGCACATGATAAGGGAGAATCTCTTTGATAAAAGATACATATTTAAAGATGTATTTACATCGTTAGTTCCGCAAGGTAAAACAACGTTTTGGAGTTATCTTATTTATTAGCGGTAAGTAATTCACTAAAAAGACAGGCAGTCGTTTTGCCTAGACTACAACTGCGCGCTGGAGAATTTTGTTTCTATATTTTATATTCACATAATATTGCTAGATTTATGACCTTAGGCAACATTTTCTTGTTTTATGTATAAAAGCAAGAAGAGAAGGTTTGGAGAGTACCCACGTTGTTTGTTGCGGTTTTACATCTTGCCAGAATTAAACAAGAACTTCGTCGTAGTATTTATTCTCCTTAAGCAACAAAAGTTTCCATTTGTAAATTTAAACAGCTCCCCTACAACAGAAATAATATCTCAGCTTTGCACAATAAAAGTTTATTTTATAACAGCAGGCAAATTTGTATTTTAACAACATTTACATCTAGATTTAAAAAAGAGAAGATAAGAGTAGTGTAAAATCGAATTACAAATGATGCGTTTGGTTACGTTTTTATCTACTACATGTTTCGCACTAATTCAATTACTTTTTGTAAATGTAACATCCAATGTTGCTGAACAAGCTTTACAGATGTACTAAACTAACCTGAAAAATCTAGATAAATTATTCACTTTCTCCTCCTACAGCACGTTTTTGGCAAATCATCCTAAACAAACAAAAAGCAAAGTAATCCGAGAAATCGGGCTTAGGAAAAAATTTCTAACAAGTAACTTTGAACAGCTTTTCAATCGATCTTGTAAAACTCTTTCAGTACTCTTAGTATACTTTACTTTATTATATTTCTGCTTATTAATTATTGAGCTAATTATAATTCTAAAAATACTAAATAAACTATTGAAAATATTTTTATCACCCAAGTTAACCTTCATTTATTGTTTGCGTTACTAAGTAAAATACCTGATTACCAGTTTATACTTACATAGTAATAATAATATCAAAATATTAGAAAATTATTTTATAGATTTGTAAAAAGCAATATTCTTTACCTATAAATAGGTTTTTACTAAGGTGGTATTTAGCTTGAATCAATAGAACAAGATTTTATGCTCCGCATTCAGAAAGATTTTATTTGTTTTCTTGCTCTATTTACTATTTTGATTTATAGAAGCGTATTATACTGCCGCATGCCGGTAAGCAAATGAAAAAATTAACCATCTTTATTACAAAATTCGCTTTTTGCTAGTGAACTGCAGCTACAAAATATTTGTATTTTACAATACCGTGTGTCCAGAATTTGAAGACATGTGAAAACGGTAAAAGATGGGAAGAAGTTGCTTATTTTGGATAATGATGTAATATTTTGAAATTATTTAAGATTTCCTAGACATTAGAAATATTTTCACATTTGTTTGGAACCAAAACATGTTTCTTTCACGAACAGAAATACGGTAAAGCTATAAATGCAAAGGTAGACCATAAGACTTGAACTTTCTTAAGTGAAGTGCCTACTTATTTTGATATCATTGAATAACTCGTTTTCAATGTTTTTCGCTGATTAATAGAAGCATAATCTGATGATCTCTAAGTCCGATGACTGTGAAACCAAGGTGTAAGTTTACCTTGTAACGATAATTTTTTGCTAGTTACATAGTGATGGTTTTGTAGTTAGTTTTTCGTCTTGTTGATTTCCTTGTACTTCAATTTCAAGTTGTTATCTCTATTGATGCTTATTTCATTGAGTCATTAATTTAGTCTTTCTGAAGATGTTTGTTTTTAATTCCCTGTAGTAAAACTAAACCCCCAGTATAAATGCCTAGTTGATTTTTATTGTTTGTTTTAACTGAAATAGTATGTACTGCACACTGTATATAGACTGTAACAAATAGCATGAATCAAGCAGATATCTCGGTTATTTGACGACATTTACTACAAAGTAAACGGCAAACTTATTTGGTGAATTTTTATATTCTCTCATTAACTGGACTTCCAGTTCTGCCGGAAATGACATCAACGTTTTTGTTTAGTAAGTTATTACTTTCTGCTTTCTACTGATTTTACAAGGCGGACTGTACTGATATAAATCTATTAATTTTGGCGTTATTCATTTCCGTATAACTAAGCAAATCTAGTTAGTGTACTCTCAGCTTTACAGAATAAGGTTTTAGTTTTTAGTGTTTAAGAGTAATTAATTACAGGAATTTTATCTACACGATTTATTTATAACACAAAGATGGTCAACAAACAGTAACCTTTCTCAGTTTTTCTGAACAGAATTACTATGATGATTTAGGATAACATATAGGGAGTGTGAAAAACTTCTCGTGAAACGGGAAACCTTTATAATATGATTCTTCGACAGAAAGCTACTCTTTAATTAACGTTACACAAATTACTCTCTGTTATGGGGGATAACCAAAAATTAACTAATTAACTATTTTCGATGAGCGTACTAGTAAAGAGCCATTTGCACCGACTTTATTTGATTTTACACTAGGCCTAAAAGCAGTTGTTTCTATGGTTTTGACAATCGTATCCGATCTTAGTTAATTAGTTAACCATTTTGTCCGATATAGGATTAAACAGCTAGAATTTAAATTCATATTTATTTTCAATCACGTCACACCGATGCACACAAAGATGCATATTGTAGTAACATAAAGTAAAATACAAACTACAGACGTATCACGGCTGGTTAAAGCTCAGCAGGGTTAGCAGTTCTCAAAGGTTTTTTCGATAATTCTATTGCTGGAGATATATTATTTGTTTAAATGTATGAGAACTTCAGAACATTTCTGCTTAGCTACAACCATCACTTTGCAAATGTCAGCGATTTGAGTAGATTGGTAGAAGAAATGCCTACGAGTAAAGCCAGAAATCTTAACATTATTATTGTAAAGAAACACTCATCTGCTGTAAAAATGGAAACTTCCTAGTAGCGTTTAAAAACAATGTCCTTGATCTGCAATGCTCATTTTGTAAATAGGAAGTTTATTCAGTTAACAAGCATCTATCTAAATTATTCTCGCCAGAGATAATAACAGTGGGATATAACTATGAACTAAAATTAACTTTTTGATTTTATTTTTATATAGTTTTTCCAGGTATTATTAGATTGAAACATTATTTGCTTTTGCAAAAAAAATGACAAAAATATTTGTTTGATAAATTCTATCGAACTTAAGTAATTTGCTACATGAAAAATAGAAGATTAAAGTATTTGCTTTCAATTAAAGATTAAAAATTCTAGTCTTTCAAGAAAATTGAATGCCATTAAGATATTTAATCAGCGACGCTCCGTTATTGTTGCATTAAAAGAGATACAAAATGTACGCAACAAAGTTAAACTAATACATTTTAGAAATATTGCTTTGCTGTACTGCTCGTATCATATCAATCTTGTTCTAACATAGCGATAAATGTCAGGAAATTCGAAGAAGCTGTTATGAGATTTTTTAGATGTTAGGTATTTTACAGTTACAAATTCAATTTAATGCAAACAATATACAATTTATTTTAATAAATTCAACAATAAAGCTATTTGTAGTCTACAATTGGACGGTATACAGTGGCATATGCTCGAGCAATATACATTTCTTCTGAACCAAAAAGGCCCTGAAGCTCTATCATATATTGACCATCAGGTATGAATGGAGGAAGATGGGCTGGATCAGGTTGCCAGTGACATATATGCATAGTTTTCTCCTGTAAAATAATACGAAAATGAATTACAAAGTTTAATGTTTTTTATGATAAATTTAAAACTGAAATGAATACTTTTGCTGAAATCAAATACAGTAAAATGTATTATTTGTAAAATAAGAACTTTCTAGTCTTACTTTGACAAAAGGACATCCAGTAAAATTCCCACAATGAGTGATGCTTCCAATGCCACCAGCATCTGCCTTTATCGCAGCACATGCATTAAGTTGTAAACGTATTGGAAACAATCGGTATTCGTTACTAGCAAATCTGTGCGATTGAAACACCACCTGCAAAGAAAATAGATTATACGTAATTGCCTTATTTCACACAATAATATTGTGCAACCTTACATTATAGTTATAACCAACGTCAATAGCAAATGTCCATGTAGCATTAATGACGGCACAGGTCCGGTTATATTTAAAAGTAACAATTCGAAAATGTTTCAGAATCTCCTTTTTGTAAGAAATCAGTTCCACTCGTTCAAATTTTACTTTGTAGTCGTTCTGATAAAACTAATCATTAGGAATTAGTCATAAAAGTTGCAAGAATTTAGCAAGAAGTACCTTGGATAATAAATCACCACTATGCTTCCCATTATTTGGTGTATGAGGTCCCGATGCACTGGTACAAAGGACACCCATGCATACAACAAGAAATTTTAAAATTATCATTGCGAAGTACACTGATCACGATCAACACTAAAAATGAAGACTTCTCGTAGCCTTGACAATCGGGGGTCCTGATATTTTTATTCGCGTTTTGTAAACAGGAAATTGATTCGTACATGTCGTACCTATCTACTTGATTTATTCCCATAAGAGTTAATGGCAGTAAACAGCAAAAATTACCTTTTTCGTTGATGGTTTTGTTTATTTACGTATTTCATTGTTTATTTTTAGCGTGAAATATAATTTGATCTGTGAAAAAACACAAAAGTAATGGTTTGGTAATATTTATTTTGCAAATAGCAGTAATTTTTTAGATGAACAACAATTTATTGAAAATCGGTGATTATTTTGCCTATTGGTAACGATAAGACAGCAGATGTGTTATGATCTTTGCCGTATTCATTTCCTATATCTTTAAATAACAACAATACCTAATAGCATAAAAATGCCCCTGCAATAGCGGGGGCTCCCAGAGCATTAATAAGAGACTCAAGTTTGAAGTTTTGATGCATATTTCTTGTGTTTGTATTAATAAATTCGTATATAAGTATACTTTTTATTAATGCGAATGGGCCCTAAGTCCTTGTACAAAGACCAGTTCGATAGTAAGATTATAAGTTTTTTTTAATTTCATCTTTATATGTAATGAAAGATTTTTATTGAATTTTGTGATTTATTTTTTTCATAGGTTAAATATTGTCTAGCAAATTCAGAGAAGCGCAATGCGAAGATTCGTGATACAAAAACCAAAGTTTGTATTCTGCTGTTGAAATCAATCTTTCGTTTAAGATTTACAGGAAAATGTTTTAAGATTTCAAAAGAAATCTTAAATAATTTAGAATTAAAATACTTAGAAAATAATCAATCATTCCGTTTAAAGTTTTAGAGTTTCTTTCAATTCTTCAAAACGTTTTTTCTCAAGTTAAACTTTCTCTTATAACATTGTTACTGTTATTCTATAAACTTCATTTAACTTTTATTACTTGACAAGAGTTAAGCAGAACATGAGTACTTTAATTTCGAGATTTATGAAATACCCATTAGATTAAACGTTGTAGATATCTTCTTTCTCTCCGATTTAGAATGTTCAGAAACCGACTTCTCGCTGCACCCTGGTGCGAAATGGGACTAAACTTAAAATAAAAACTAATTAGTTGATTCAAGATTATAGAAATATAGATATAACTAACTTTAATCGACAAATTAAGGGTTACTGCGTTGAATTCTTAAAATCTCCTTATTGAATGAGCAATACCTTGAATTTCCTTACATTAGTTTGAATAAATAATTAATAACGCCTGATAGTAACCATGTTAAACAAGAAAATTAATCAACTTGGTTCAGAAAACAAAAATATTAACTTGAGAAGTTGATCTATTCAATAACGAACGTAAAGGTGCTTAAAATAAGTTTTTAATTACAGATACATCTATGTATGTAGAAAAGAGCTCCAGAAACACAACTGCAAGTGAGATAATTTAAAAACGATTAATACAAGACCAGGCGGATCCAATCCAACTCCGTAACAATTGCAAGAATATAGAGCAATATAAAATATTTAAAACTCTTGAAATTACAATCACTCATGACAGAATTATCTAGTAAGAACGTACTGAAGAACAATCCCTATTTGACTGCAATCCAATTAGTCCCAAAAGCGAAGGCAAAGGAAACGGAGAAACTTGTCCTTTTCGGTTTCTTCCGTTTTTGACCTTGAAGATGACTTCATAGGGAAAAAGGGTACCTATAGAGCCTTGTTTGTACTCCGTTTGACATATCGCCCCATCGCCCTTCTCAACGTCTTAGGCAAGACATTCGAGAGAATACTGGCCGACAGACTGAGAGAACAACTGGAGAACTCCAACCTTCTGCCACCCCACCAGCTTGGATTTCGTCACGGTAAATCCACCGCTGATCCACTTCTCCTCCTCCACACTGACGTAGCCAAATCCCTCAACCAAGGTCACTGCTTCGCCGGTGTCTTCCTAGACATCGAACTTGCTTTTGACAAAGTCTGACACGAGGGGCTTCTTCAAAAGCTTCTGAACGCCCAAATCCCAGCTGGCTTCGTCAGAATTATTAATAGCTATTTGTCCCACCGACAGCACAGAGTGCGTGTCAAAGGCGTCCTCTCCAATCCCTTCACCCCAAGGGCCGGGGTTCCACAAGTATCCATCCTATCCCTCATACTTTTCATCCTGTACTGCCATGACGTCCCACAGCCCGATCCCGCGCCTCCACACTCCTCAATCGTCCGCATCACCCAGTACGCCGACGACACCGCGCTCTGGGCTAGCGGCCCACACGCCTCCGTCGCGTCCCGTCATCTAGCTCGAGCTCTCGCTCGGCTTGAGGACTGGCTCCGCCTCTGGAGGATCAGACCCAACCCTAACAAAACTCAGGCCATTCTATTCCGCCATCCGTTTAAAACCAAAAGCAGCAAACTCCAAGAAGGGGACGTCCATCTGGACCTGTGGGGCTCTCGCCTCCAGCTCTCCCCTTCGATTCTATATCTAGGCTGCACTTTCACCTACACTCTCCACTGGGATGCGGAATTGAACAGGTGTCTCGACACTGTTCAACGCCGCTCCTCCATCCTGTCCGCGCTCCGCGGAAATTTCCGGGGCTGCCACCCACGTACCCTGATCCACACGTATAAAACGTTTATCCGGTCATCGACTACCGCCACCCATGTTTCTGCGGCCTGAAGCCCCACCAGTTGCAACGTCTTCGCCAAAAAGAAAAACGGGTCTGCCGGGGGATGCTCGGTCTGGATCGCTTCTACCCTTCTGAGGCGGTCTGTGACCGGGCGGGCATTCCCCCCATCGACGCCCGCCTTGATGCTCTCCTAGGTCGATACGTTTATCGGGCCATTGACCTCAACCATCAGACACCTCTCGACATCCTTTCTACACCAGCCGGCTTCCAACCCCGCCACACCACTTACAAATTCAAGTTCCCTCCCGCCAAGTACCTCGGCAACGCCAACTTTCTAACCCCCGACCTGGAGGATGTACTCGATAACTTTCCTATCTCCCTACGATGACACCCCAAACACCTCCACACCTCCTCTACAACTCGCCCCGCTTTTCTAACTGAACACCTGTCTCTGCTCTCTCCTTCTGTTTCAGTTCTCCAGAGGATCCCACCTGTTTTCGCTGAGGTTTTCCGTGGTTCCCTCAGCGGTGAAGGCAAATGCCGGAACAGCTTCAGCAGCAGTCCACGGCACACTAAACACAACTAGACACTCACACACATCACCACTAATCATACACATACTCGCACACCCCTCATCACACCATTCCAACACCGTTCTGGAAAGAACCGTTACGCAGTTATCACCCAGCGCTGCTGCTGTGCGGCGGCTTGCTGGGTGTCCTTGGGCACCACCGCTCCCCACTCACATGAGCCACTTTCGTCGCGGGGAGCCCAACAACATCACCCCCGCGGATTGGCGCGGGGTCTGCTTGGTGCCGGCCATACGTTCATTCACCAGTTCAGTCACTTTCCCTCCCAACTATTTTCCAACCAGGCTTAAGAGAGGTTAATTCCTCTAAGGTGCCGGCCGCCTACGGCGGCATTTATTACATTGATTACTACTACTACTCCGTTCGACAGCTCATCTAAAGGTACACCTTGAGCAACGGCGCCGAAAAGGTCTGTAGGAAAACGAATTCTGTTTTTTCTTTCTAACTCACCCCAGAAGCAGATGCACACCACTGGTGGATATTCAAACGGGTTTACACAATCGTGCGTATTGTTAGGACAACATTCCAGCTCCATCGAAACTTCAGTTCCGGAGTTATAAATTTTTAAAACGGACATTCCAACTCGTTCTCGGAAAAACGGCGAATTTTTCAGTGTTGCAATAATTTTTTTAGAGTAGTGTGGCAAGCGCCCCTTAGTGTCCCGCCTCTGTCAGAGATATCAAACAAAAAGCTGTGCAAAACAATAGAGACCTTAAAATAACAAACATGTAGAAAATTCCATTCTGATATCTCACCTCGTTCTTGAAATATTTAGAAAACAAATAATTTTAAATGAAACTTTGACACCCTGTAACTTTGAAACTATGCCGTTTTGCAGGTACATTCGTATGAGCTTTTTTGTTGGAAATTACTCGGAGGATAAACCCTTAAAGTAAACATTGACGTACCTCATTTTTATTCATTATACTGAACACAGTAGGACGCCTATTTTTCTTATTTTTATAAAATGTGACGTGGAATGTACAGTTAACATAAAACCAACTTAAAATTTCAGATTAATTTTTTTATTTTTGCCTTCAATGTTCAACTTTTTATGCAAACGCCCAATTGTGCGCTGCTTTACCAACAGATAACCTGCTTTGAAACAAACCCGAAAGAAACATCATTGTCGCGCTGTTGGCCAGTTTTTCTTTAGATTTTTATTTCCAAGTAAGATGTGGTCAGAATTTTTGTTTGTTTAGTATGCAGGGGATGTAGCCGGATCCCTATTTTCCTATGAAGGCTAATGAAGGAAAAAGTTCGACCTTGAGCCACCGCAGGTGCCCCGTGGGAAGGAGCAGCCCAACCGGTCTTTGTAGTTTACTTTTCTAAGAAGGTTAATAGAGAGCTAAACTTAGCCTTAAGCTACCGCAGATGACTCGAAGCAGAGGATATCCTTATTTGCGTTCATATTTAGGTTTCTTAAGAAAGTTAAGGAAGGGCGTAGTCCAATCCGTGTACATGTATAGCTCTCCTAAGAAAGCCAATGGGGGGCAAAGCTTGACCCTTTTCTATAAAAGCTTCTCGTTGGTTTACGTACGCTGATCTTTGTCCCTATGTATCCTTTCGAAGAAAGTTAATGAAGGACGCCAAGTAACCCGTCATAATAATATAACTTTCTTAGGATGCTTAATGAACTTCGAGACTTGACCCCTGTTAGTATTTAGCTTTCTTACGAAGATTATCAAAAATGGACCCCTGAAAGTGGTCTACACAAAAGCGTAGCCCAAGATTTGTTTGTCGTCGAGTCTCTTAAGAAGACCAATGGGGAGCAAAACTCGTGCGTCCTTGTTCGTAGTTGAGTCTCTGAACAAGGTTAATGGAAGACAAGATTCGACCCATGTTCATATTTAACTTTCTTATGAAGGTAATAGAGGGAGAACTCCAACTTTGTATTGTGTAGTAAGAAAAAAAAAACTCACACTAACTTTAACTACCGTAAGTAATTTAATTAACAAAAACAAAATACATAAAACTTAAAATTAAAAAAGGGTAACTCAGGACAACTAAAATAATACGTCTTATCCTTTTCGTCTTCTGTTGCACACTCCCTTGTCCTTTTTTTACGCGCTCTTGTTTTCTCATGGCTGTGGTCCAATTCGCACAATTGTTTGTATTTAGTTCTTTTAAGAATGATATTTAAGGGTTCCCGATGTCATTAAAACGATTTCTTTCCGGCCGTAAACATTTAATCACTGCAGGTACATTTCACCGTGATCGCTAGTTTTACCCAACGTTAATTTATTTAGTTTTTTCTCACACATGGTATTGTAGTTATGTCTTAGTTTGTTATACGATACTTCGTTGCTGTACTGAAGTTATCTGGGAAACATATTTATTTTCCGGGGAGTCATTACTTCCTTTTTGCTTCTTTAGCAGTATTCATGGTTTATCTTTTATGTACGTACGACTAGGTTTGTGTTTTCTGAGGCTCTTAAGTGCCCTAAAAGGTAATTTTTGATTATCAGTACAATTATTTTCTATTTGTTTTACTAAACTCTTTTCAATTGAGGTTGTTCGCTTCTTTTACCAAAATCCGCTGCTGTGTGTAGCTTTCGTAATCTTCTGATGAGTTTGTTATAAGATATTTTTTTCACCTTGATTTCTTTTTTAATTTCTTTGTGTACAGCTTCATGGTCGTGGTATATGTAGGTAATATTCTTTTATCCCACGAGCCTCTGTTCTGTCTCCAATAAAATTGAGTCTTTTTTATACAATTTTAACCTTATATCGAGATAAAACCTTCTTTACATAAGAAAAGATTTTAGTTCTGGTACATAAACAAGAATAAGATGAAACTATGTGTATTTTTGAGACTAAATCTCTGTCTGTAAAATCGAACTAACACAAACCTAAAGCCTGGCAGGACCACTTAAAGACTTTAACATCTGGCCCAAAACATAGACATTGTCCAACTTTCGGGATTAAGGAATCAATTAGAGTTTTTGAGCATAATAAAATGTTTCTACAGGGTTGTAGTAGGCATAATTCTTGATCCATTCTTGACTATATTAACACCTAATGGAAACTTGATTTATTCTGTCTGCTGATTGAAGTGAACCAAATCTTTTTAATCATAGATGGTACGGTGTCTTTAGGGTAAAGAGGATTTAGAGATTTCTAAAATATAGCCCGTCACATCCTGGATCACCAAGCCACTTTATTAGTAATATGTCTGGATGAAACCTACTTGGTTGATGTGATTTGCTTCGTGGTAACAGAACCTTAGAGCAAACTAATGCAAACTCAGAGAGTGAGATAGTAACAGAGAATGATTAATTCCCACAACCAAATATATAAGAAGTTTACGAAACATCCTGTAGATGCTTGTAGGAGAAAGACTGGAATCAGATAAAGGAAAATGGAAAGTCTTTTGAAAAGGATGTACGTGATTTGTGGATGCGGGACCTAAGAACAGGAGCTTTTGGATGTTCAAGTGTACTAGAGTCGATTCTCCGAAAGGAAGTCGAATGTTTTCAAGTGGTGACAGGGTAAAAGCTTGTAGGAGGAGGGTTAGAAGTGGATGCTTCAAACTCTTTTTGGGCTTTTTTGTCGGAGATAACTTGAAAGAATTTTTAGAATTAGTATACGTGTGTACTTGTGTTTCAGTATTCATTTCACAAAGGTACGCGCTGGTGTGGGGGATTGCGACTAGTCTAATCGATCTTTGAGGCAGGGGTCATTTACTGACGATCTTTTACTGCAGAAAGCACCATTTCAGTGACTTTTGATTTTGATATAAAAATTTGTTGAACACAATTATAAGAATGATGCATTGAACTAATAATTCTGCATACACAACTAATTATTAGATGTTGTGTAACCAAAAGAAGTACTTTAACATATACAAAAATTGAGACAATCTTGTTTAACATTTACAATTACATTTTTGAAGCACACTGTTTTATTATTAATTTTATGTCTTTAAAACGTACAAATGGACCTCGAAATGTTGAATCTATTTGTATATTTTTTATTAACCCCTAAAAGTTATTTTAGGATTTGCGTGTAACCATTCTGAATAATATTTCAATAACTCTTTTATATTATTACTTTGTTAAGTGTTGAGAAATTTATATCTAACTGAAAGGCATCAACTACACATGTTACCTTTTAAACAAATTTCTTCTAAATATCAGTCATAATATTTGATTTTGATCTGTTAACAGGTGACATGAAAGAGCATACAAGCACTGAGATTGTTTTACACGATATGGATCCTGCTGCCGTTGAATTGTTAATTGAATACGGATACACGGGACAAATAGTGATAACACCTGATAATGTTCAAGTTTTATTACCCGCTAGCAGTATTTTACAAATGTCTACAGTACGTGAAGCCTGCTGTAGATTTCTTATGAAACAGTTACACCCAACTAATTGTTTGGGAATTAGGAGTTTCGCAGGTAAAATTTCAAGAAATAAACATACATGTAAGTATGTATCCTACACCTTGTTTTTGGCTGAAATAGCTAATTTTCATTCATATAAATTTCTGCCAGAAACAAATCCCTTTTTTATTTTTTTTAAACACTTCAATTAAATTTCAGTTATGCTTCGTTGTTTTCCTAATTAAAAATATTGTTTTCAGATACTCATTCCTGCAAAGAACTACACAGAAAGTCTCATTGTTTTGCCTTGCAGAATTTTCAACAAGTAGTTGGAACGGAGGAATTTCTCCTGCTGCCGTTTCAAGAGGTAAAATTTATTTCGTCATTTTAGCAGATAAAAATTTTGCATAATTTCCCCGTCTGTTTTAATTAAATGGAGTAAAATGAATTTTTATTCACTTCTTCTCCCCTTTATTCAATGATCTGCGTAATAATTTAGAAGACTATTAGTGTAGCTTGTGATGGCTATATTTAGTTGACCCTGTGGTTTCTAGTGTGTAGATTTATCGAACCTATAAATTGCAAGTGACCTTAATTGAATTACGTGTGTGTATGCGTGTCAATTCAGAAAGCTGATGTATAATATGTACTAACGCACCCATAGATTGAGCTGCACTATGGAAACAGGAATCGGTTTTATTGTAAAAATATTTCTTGTTTATATCCATGCGTTCGTAGTTATTAACTCTTAACCCTAATAAAACTGGGTTAAATATTATAGAAACCCCGGAACGAAAATACATTTATTTATATAACTCCATAAAGAAGAAGCTATAAAAATTTTACGGGCCTCCAAATAACTAAAGTTTTCAGATTATTAGAATTTACCGATATTTGTACTTCTCGACTTGCTTAATTAATTCTTGTGTTTACCTACCTGTTGAGCTTTACTGCTGTTCATGTTTGAACTATCTTTATCACATCGACACATCAATAGAATCCTGCTGTTGTTTGCTTTGTAAACGATGAGGTAACCTAGGTTCTTCAATTACACTAATGATTTTTTCAATTAGTGCTATAATTCTTTTTTGCGACGAACATTTTTGTTACTTATATTACGTCTAGAGACGTGCGGAAATATTAAATAAGTCCAACAACACGGATGAAACTTTGCAATCATATTTCGTTCTACAACAAAATGGAGCCAAATCCACTAAAAAATGCATCGCGATCCAATTCTATTGGTTGCACATGGATATGAGATCAAAGAAGCATTTGAAATTTAAAACATTTGCATTTGGATTGCGTTGTGTAAAATTTCTTATCTTAAGTATTGAATAGTTGATAAGAGAAAGAAGCTTAAACCATTTATTGTCCTGGTAACTAAAACTTCGTTTGGCCATCCTGCTGCGTTCAAAATCTTGAACACATTGTAGGAATACTTTTTTCGCTTTGCTGTTTTACCCTCCTTAGCACAGTGGTCACTTTCTGCACAATTGAAGCATTAAATAATTTTTTCAGAACGTTGTTTGCTGTATTTTTTCCTGATGCTGACGGTGACTTGCTTATTTTCTTGTTTGTTTGTTCTCAGTAAAAATAACATGGAAAATTAAAAAAGAAACAAACAAAATCATTTATAAAATTTAATAAATGTTCAGATTGTCTACCGTTTACCATGTGACATTGCCCTATTCGTGCATAGACGCTTTGCACTGCACGTTGGACCATTGTAGGGCGATGTTTTGCATACTTACTTACTTACTTTCTCTTCTTCTATTTACCTTATGGTGTTGGGGTATTGAGCCGCCTTGTATAAGATTTTCTATCTCTAGCTTTCCTTTTAAATTGTACTATGGTCTTCCTTCTTCTTCCCTTACATTATTTTCCCATGTTGTTCTGGGTCTTCCTCTGTACTTTTTCCTTCAAATTTCATTTTAAACACTTTCTTAAGGTATCTCTTTTCGCCCATTCTCATTATGTGTCCACACCATTGTAGCTGCTTTTTATAAACGGAACACCCTGTATACAATCTCATATTTCGATAGGGATTTTCAAGGCAAGTTCAATGATATAAGGGTTGCTATACTTATCTTGAAAGGTTTTGGAGATAATCGTTATTCTTTTGTCAAGGGTTTCACTATTAAATTTTATCAAAGTCGAGTTATCCGTGAAACAGCAAAGGCAATGGAACTAAAAAAAAACGATGTGCGATTATTTTATAAATATTAAAGTAAAAGGAAATCCTAAACATTTTGCTCTTTGCCGATTTATTTATTTATTTATTTATTTATTACCCAAACAAAACGAGCTTAACCCAATTACATTGTCGGAGAAATCCCGCATTTGTACATAATATTTAATATTAAATTACACAAAAAAATGTTACAATAAAAAGTAATAATGGTAATAATGATAATAAGAATAATGATGATAACAACAATAATATGAGAAAAAAAGAAGAAATATAAGTAATTTCGGAATGAACAGAGACACATAAACTAGCTTATTTAACAAAATTAGATACTACGAGAGTAATTTGAATAATGATTTTTTAAACGATACTAGGGAGGAGTCAAATATATCAATATCAGTTTCATAACTTATTTTATTGACCACGGTTGCCATTCTTATTAATGGAGAGCAGAAACGTAAATTAGTTCTATATTTAGGAATGTACAAGATGTTTCGAGGTCGAGATCTATGTGCCGGTACGTAGAGTTGCACCAAAGGTAACAGCTTGGGACAATCTATTCTGTTATTTATTAGCTTATGAATAAAGCAAATGTCTCCCAACTCTCTTCTTTTATATCGATTAGCAATTTTAAATTCCGACCTAACGTCTTGATATTCGTTATAACCGGGGTATTTTCCATGTGCTTTGTAATAAAGATACTTAAGAAACTTATTTTGAACTGTTTCAATTTTGTTTTGATGAGTAATTTGACCAGGATTCCATACTGCTGAAGCAAACTCTAATTTAGACCTTACTAAAGATTTGTATAGTAATTGAATAGCCGTAACGCTTTTTAAATCTTGAGTGGACCTCATTAGAAAACCTAGACTTTTTAATGACGCATTTACTATCTTCTCGATATGATCATCCCACCTTAAATCCGACCTAAGATTAACTTCTAAGTCGCGAACTCTCTGTATTTGCTCTAAATTATTACCGTTAATGGTATATTGATAATAAGTTGGGTATTTTTTGGTCGTGAATGTCATAGATTTACATTTACTAATATTAAGACTTAGCCTGTTTGTATTGCTCCAATCTAACGGTGAATTTACATTATGTTGCAGAGTATGACAATCTTCTACATTAGCAACTTCTTTGTATATCTTTACATCATCTGCAAATATAAGACATTCACATCCTTTAATATAGGATGGGAGATCATTAATAAATAACAAAAAGAGCAGAGGTCCCAAGTTGCTACCCTGTGGCACACCCGACGGTACTATAAATTGTTGCGATTGTATTCCGCCTATCAGTATAAATTGAAACCTGTCCTGTAAATAAGATTTAAAGAATTGTAACAAATTGAGAGAGAAACCGTATGCGTGCAACTTTCGTAATAATATGTCATGATTTACGCTATCAAAAGCTTTAGAGAAATCCGTATAAATTACATCTACTTGTCCCCCTTTGTCAATAATACTACTACTGTATTCCATAAACGTTATTAAATTTGTTTCAACAGATCTTTTGTTTGTAAAACCGTGTTGATGCTCTGTTATATTGTTTCTTAAAGTGTTATAAACTTTACTGTAAATAATTTGTTCAAATATTGTAGCGGGCACAGATAACACAGATACTGGACGGTAGTTTGTTACTTTGGATTTATCACTCGACTTATGTACAGGAACTACTTTAGTTAATTTCCATTTATCCGGAAAAGTGCTGCAGAGCTAGATTATATAATATTGATAAAGGATGACTAAGTAATTCACGACAAGCTTTAAATATGTAAGGAGGAACCAGATCAGGACCAACCGATCTTTTCGGTTTTAGTTTTCACATTACTACCTCGACTTCTTGTACATTCACATGTTTTATTACAATGCAATCAGAGATACTATTATGGACAATCTGATTGGATCCAAATATTATATGATTAATATCGTATGATGAATAGTTATTGTATACCGATTTAAAATAATCTGCAAATAATTCTGGAATTTCTGCTTCATTATTAGTAGTTCTTTCATTAAACTGATATTTGTCAAAATCTGAGTTGTTATTACGTTTTCTGTTTATATAATTCCAAAATCCGTTAACATTATGAATAATTTCGTTTTCTATAGATGCAATATAGTTTTCATGCGCAACCTGCGTATCTTGTTTTAGCTTTTCTCTTAATCGACGGAATTCTTGCAAGTGGTAATCTGATATGTTTTTATGTTTGTGATGCATTTTTTTAACTTTATGTTTTGAATGATTTCTCGAGTAAACCAGACGGGGTAACGAAAATAGGATCTATGCTGTACTTTTGGAACAGATTGATCTAGAGCTTGATGCAATAGAGAGTAGAATTTTTTTACAGCCGCATTCACGTCATTATAATTTTCAAGTTCGTGCCAATCGGTAACCCTTAGTAATTCATATAGAAAAAGGAAATTAGCTTTTTTGAAATTGTAATGTTCGGGCGCTACCCTGGATGTACTAGCATTCTTTCTATATGAACGACTGTAGGAAACTGTCAAGGCTGGATGATATACGTCTTCTGGTACAATTGCATCATTATTACTAAATACGTTTACTGGTAAGTTACTGATTATGAGATCGAGAGTTCGTTCTTGAAAATTAAGAATATTATTATGCATGTCGAAATTTTGAATGTTAAGAAATTGTTGTAAGCGTTTGGTAGTGACATTACCGCTTGCAAGATCATATGTTGCGTTATTGATGTTTGATATATTAAAGTCACCTAAGATAATAACGTCATTTGTTAAAAATAATTCGGTATTTTCTAGAGTATTAAAGTATTCTTCGTAAGTTGCCGCAATCGTATGAGGCGGAAAATAGACGCTATTAATTATTATATCTTTTCCATACATATGAATTTTAACAAACAGAGATTCCAGAATTATGTTTACATTTATAGCTTCTGATTTATGCTTTTTATGGACTGCTATTAACACACCACATCCTTGTTTACCACTAAGCACTTGACTACGATCACATCGGTATACAATATATCTAGAGTCAAATAATTCCTTGCTAAATATATCAGCATCCTACCAGCTTTCCACAAGTACGATTACGTCATAATTGACACTTCCAAGATTTTTTTGGAATAAATTAACTTTCGTACATAGATCGATGCTAACCCACCCCATTACTACTAATAAATTGTCTGCGACTGACGTTTTAAAATCACTTTTCTCGAGGAAGAAAATTAAATTTACATGCACAGCTTTTTGCATAAATAATGTCGCAAAGCATTTCTTTAATGAAGCAATTAACTAAATATACGAAATCTAATTTCATATTAATTGTTCAATGTCGTCTTATGGGCTCTTAGAAAACAAATTTTATATAATTAATGCTAAATCAGATTTCGTGTATTTGATCAATTAATTAATTAAGAGAATATACTGCGGCATTATTTATGCAAACAGCTGTACAATAAAATATATACATATTCTAGTCTTAACTAGTGACAACATTTATATCCGATGTGTGTAACTTTTATTTCCTAGACCATTTTATCTGGAAGATATCGATCGCTTAAATTTACTTTTTAAAAATTGAGATTTGTCTTCTCACATTACAGACAATATACGTTCTGTATAAATGTAAGCGGTTGTATACGGAGTGCGTCTGTAAAAACCCGTTTCAACGAAATGGATTTTAAGGATGAAATACAACCCATTGCAATTAATTTTGATTTTGGGACGGCTTAATTACAAAAATAACTTAACATCTTATCGGTCACCCCATCGTGTTTTTTAGGACAACTACAAACTAATGGATGCCCAGTTCAAGCCCCGGCGGCGCCTTCTAAGTAAAGAAATATTGCAGGCTACTTTGCATTGGTTTGCAAAAAGCAAATTGAAAAGCTATAATCTGTGAGAAGAAAACGGTACAGAGAAGAAAGAAAAAAATTTGTAAATTTGAGAAATAGAGAGGGGAGAAAGCATTCGGTTTTAACAAACTTGTAATAGAAAGATGTTATCAACTAAATAAACCAATTACACTGATATAGAAAATTGAACTTTTTGAATATTATATGGACCTACTGATTCCGAATCTGCTTTCCACATTTACCCAGCACATAAGGTTTTTGAGTAAAATGCGTTTGAAATTTCACAAATTTTAATTTTTATGGAATAATAAAGGTATATAATATAAGATGATTTATCTGCAAAACATATTTCTATTCGACTTTTGCTTGTATTTCGCTGTTGGTGCATCTCTTTTGAGGCCTCAGCAGTAGCCCGCAAGCATGTTTCTCTTTTGTCCCTTTCAGCGCTATTTAATTTGGTAAAATCGCTCACATCATCAAGATTGTTTGGAAAAATCCAGATGTGAATGGAGGAAGTGGATTTTCAGGAACGTATTTGTTCACAAATCTTTGTAATTTTGCAGCAGTTTATCAGCTAGTTGTTCATAGTTTTCAGTTTTTGTATTCCCGAGAAAGTTTGTCACTACAGTTTTGAAGGACTGCCAAGGATGTGCCTCTCTTTTATCTAAGGTACTGTCGAAATTGGCATCTTTCATTAGTTCCCTGATTTGGAGCTCCACAAATATTCTCTTTTCTGGAAATTTGTTTTTTAAATAAACGAAACCTTTACTACCTTTGTTCATCGACTTTACGATGTTAAGTTAACGAGAGACTCACAAATGACATTCTTAATTCTAGGAGTAAGGTCACTTTTTCTGGCCATTGCTTATTAATATAATGTTTTTTTCTGTCCTTACTATCCCACTGACACAGAAAACAGCAAAAACTTACAACAATAAGCTATCTTAAAAAACTATAAATAAAAGATTTTTTCTAGCTTAAGGGGGCAATGTTCCCAATATTGAGGCCGGATTTCCCCTCTGAATGGCGATATTTAATTTCTGCATCAGGAAGGTAGTAGATCTTGTTTCGCCAGTTATAGAAGTGATACGTGTTCCTATTTTTTGTATCAACTTTAAGGATTCCTTGCCCCATACTTCGCTTGTTTCGAAGATCGCGTGGATGAACTCGAAGTGGTTCAACAGTTGAGCGTATTTTTTTTTCTTTTCGACCTATCCAGTAGCTGCTGCATAACCGGCTGTTTTAGAAATTTCAGAAAGGTGGAAGAAGGCGAAGGTGTCGCGACAAGAAACATCCCATATTAAACAGCTTCCTCATCTCCATGGAACCAGTGTTTGTCCATCTGGTCTCTTACCGTCGGATCTGGAACAGCCGGAAGATTCTCTAATACAGGGTACACCTGCTGTTCGTAATGCTTGCAGCAAATCATTATTTAGGGCGTCGTGTCGAGAGATCCTTCCTCTTCTTAGTTTACAGGCTAAACCATGCAAACCCTTAGCTGAGACTGCTGCACTTTAGAAGCATCGGTGTGGTTGACATACGTCTGCTCCCAATCTGATAGCGATAGTTCTAAAGGTTTCTCCAGACATGTGAGTCCCCAATTGTGGAGGAGGTCGGGCATTGAGCCAAGAACCGGATGTCATGTATTGCGCCGCTAAAGACGAGTTTTATCTTCTGCCGTATTGGTTGAAATTGTCGGGCAAAGTGTGCTGAATCACTGGAGCTTTCCATATAGATTGGATGCAGCAAACGGGACCTGCTGGGACTTCCTCAGCATGACACGAGGTTTCCCAAAATTTTTTGGCTTCAACAATAATTGTTGTGTTAAAAAAGATATCGGCTAGAAGGAGAGACTCGAGATAAGACAGAGAACTGCTTAACGAAGCCAAAAAACACGGAGTAACCATGTTAACAGGGTGTCTAATTCCAAGTCCACCCATCTGTATTGGTGAGGACGATTGCAAGCGTCTCTTGAGAGGGAAATGTTTAGGATGGCTTCTAATGACGATTTTAGCGTGGCGTCATATTTTTCCAAAAGAGACATTTTCTTCCAAGTCGGACTACATCTTAGAAAATAGATCAGGCGAAGGATAGATACTGATGCACGAAGGAAGAAAAAAGGCAGAATGGCGACTGAGGAATAGTTAGCATTTTGCCATTATGTCTAGTGCTTCAGCTTTTGTTTGAAGAATGCATCAATTGCTTTATTTTTTAGAGGAACTCCAAGTAGTTGTATGTTTTCCTCTTGCATTACGGTTATGCCTGGAGCTCTTTTCTTAAAGAGCTTTACCACAGATTGCACCTCATCAACCGATTGAGCTCCTACTACCGCCATTTCGCACTTTGATGGCATCCAAGTGCGGACAGGAGAGACGTCGAACCAAAGAAAAGAATGGGGGGTTCACAGCTTTTAATTAATGGATATGCTTCGGAAAAATGGCTGCTAACAGACTTAGCTTTATATCCCTCCTTACTTCATTGAATGCATTTTGGAAGTCCAGCTTTAGAACAACCTTGGGAGATTTGTGTTTGGCATTAATATAAGTCCATGCTGCGTGAGCACCAATCTTGGCTCCTCTTGGAATTCCCACCCCTAGCTGATGAGGGGCGAGTTCATTAGTTATACGCTTTTTGATTATTTGACACATTACCTTCGCAGCCATTCTTCGAGAAGTTATACTCACTGCTATCGGTCTAATTCTACCAGTTTTCCTTTTTAGAACTGTTAGACTTGCACCAAAAAGAATTGGACGTATTACAGTATTTGTTCTTGACCGAAGTAACATAGTAATAAAACATAATAATGCTTTAATGAGTCGTTCATGAATTCCTTCTTCCTTTTCGGTGAAAAGATCTTTTAGGATTTGAGGCTTCATTCCGTCAATGCCACCTGCAGATCCTGACGGGGAAGTAGCTATGATAGGTTTCAGATTCTTCTACTCTGCTTCGGGCACTTCGATGGGTTCTGTCGGTGGGCTCGGAAAAATTGTATGTTGGAATGGGGAGGGTGCTTTTTTGCAAGGGTTTCCTTATTGTGGGACACTATAGTGTCTTCTGATGTCAATAGGCGTAGTGCGCCATGTATATCACCGTCGACTAGCTTTGCCTCCACCTTCTTTTTTAATTGATTTTGTTTGGGGTCCTTGTGTAAGTAGGGTTGGGGTTGCGAGCATGAGGAGCGGTTGAACTTCAATACTGATACTCTCTCTTTTACATAGGTTGTTAAATTTTTTTTCAAACTAATTTAGCGAGTGAAGTACAGCAAAAGTAAATAGGAAAATGTCTTTCCATGAGGATATCGAGTTTGTTTTCAGTATTGATTTCAACGTCTGTGCAAGGGCTTTAGCAGCTAACGATCTAGCACTTTTTGGAACGCGCCGAAGGGTCGGTACGGTCCCCTTTAGTTCTGCTAATCTTTGACCAAAAAGTTATATATCTTCATCTTCTATACCTATATCTGTTATCATTTTTGGACCACTTAATGATGTGGAAGCATTTAGTGTAGCAGATTTGCATGACTACAGTATCGAGATTCTGGTCAACAATGGGAAGGTCAGCTAATCTGCCTAATTCCTTTTTCAGTTGCTTATCCTTACTAAAAAAAACCTTCGAAATCCGAAGAGTGAGATTTGATGAATTGTACTACATCAGCTCTGTAGGTCGCATGTTGGTCCTGATTTCCGACTAGCTGATCATTTATAGCACAGAAGAGGAAGTTCCCATCTCCAATGATTGATCTAAATTTGAGATCCAATTTTGACAGCTGCACCGTAATTTTCTTTTTTCCTTTCGATCCAGGAAGTCGACATGAACCACCACGACTTGCGTTTGTCGTTTTTTGATAGGTTTTTATAATAATAACTGTACCTTTTAAATTAAATTCCAAACACTATACCGTTCCAACTTCAAATTGGGAACAATCAATTTCAAAATGAGAATAATCAATTTCAGGATGCGAATAATCATTTTCAAATTGGTAATAATCAGTTTCAGAATGAGACTAATCATTTTCAAATTGGTAATAATCAGTTTCATAATGAGACTAATCAATTTCAAGTTGGGAATAATCAGTTTCATAATAAAACTAATCAATTACTGTATATATATTTTACGTAAATGAGGCATTTATTAATTATACTTATTGTTATTAGTTAAATATAACAATTCATAGCTATTACAACGGATTGCAGATTGTTTAATCTGATGTTGGTTAGTCTCAATTTGAAGTTGATTGATCTCAGTTTGAAATTGATTAATCCCAATTTGAAATTGATTATTCCCAATTCGAAATTGTTTGTTCCCAATTTGAAAATGATTGTTCCCATTTTGAAATTGATTGTTCCCAATTTGAAAATGATTATTCCCATTTTGAAATTGATTGTTCCCAATTTGAAATTGAAAAGGTATAGTAATACAAAACCGAACACACACAAAAAAAAACACAAAAACCCAAGTTTTTAAAGCGAATCAGAAAATTAAATTTTAATTTAAATTTAAACTTTAATTGACGTTTGACGTTGACATATACTTTTAATTGAACGAAGCTTGTGTAGTTCCATAGAGGAAATAAATATGGGTAGAGGAACAACGTTGTGGGGATATGTGTAACCCATACGGTTGTCGACCAAGTGCATCGAGGGGAAAGAAGGGCAAGCATAGACGGTGCTGCCCTCTTCAACTTCTCATTATTGCCCCAGATTATTTCTAATTCAAAGAATTTATATCTTGGTATAATTGACAAATGTCGCAAACGATTATATTAAAATTTCTTTTGTGTATATTTTTTTCGGGGAAATTTCTGGCGATAAAAGCTTATTCGTAAACAAAATATGTAAACACATTGTGAAAAAAGGATTGAATTACTTTTAGCCACTGCGGTGTTCTTTATTATTTGTAGAATAAACACCCACAAGTTTTTGTTTTATTGCAGTATAGAATTTAAATGGAGAATAGTTGAACAGAATTATACATTAAGGAGCGAGTTTTCATATTTATAACTGTATAAGAGAAGGATGCAAAATTGAATTTGATAACTTTTAACTTTTAAGCATGTTCATATTGCTAATACTTTTATTTCATTTACGTCAATCATTATGTGATATTGCAGTATAAAAGCCGTTTTAAGAAACAACGTACGTATTTGTTATACGGACGCAAGCATTTCTTATTTTAAAGATTATCAAATTGACGATAAATTATTAAAAGAAGCAAGATTTAAATTCACTAATGTATGATTTGTTAGCGTTCTTATTTTAGTGAACAATACGTGAAATTTTAAAAGGCAATGCCATTTAATTCTCATTCTTTGCTTTCTCTGCATGTCTTGTCAAATAAATACGCTAATGTATGTTATACAGAGTGTCCGTAAAATGTTGGTATATAAAGGGTGATTCATAATAAATTAAGACGCGGAGTTAATTGGCTTAAGAGCAGAATAAATTGAAATAATTGAAGATCTTTCCTGTTACGTCAGGGGTGTGACTCATCTATTCTATAATTTCCAAGTTTGAAAGAAACAAATGAGAAAAATTTAAAAGTTTATCTAGATTGGTTCAAAATTTCATTAGATCGATGCTTCTCCTGTAAAGGAGACGTAGTAGCACACTTCGAAAGAACAAGACTATTTACAAAGTGTTAAGAAACATTACGGAGACCACAGAAAAAGATATTTTTAGAGATAATATATTGAAAATTCAAAGATATCTAACAATCCTTTTACAATCCACTTTCAAAAATCTGCTACAGAATATAGCGACAATAGATTAACTAAAATTTTCCGAAGAAGAAAATCTTTGAAACCACCAAGCAACGCAATTTTCTTCTAAATATATACAAAAATCTCGATAACAAAATACATTTTTAGTGTCGATTTCAGTAATACTCCTATAATTTGGGGGTAGGTTCTTTAAAAGAGTGATAGTGATTACAGCTAAAAACATTTGTTTTCAATGGCCAAGCCAGGTAACTTTATGACGATTAGGAAGACAAAATTAAAATCATGATGGCCAATAGGCTTAGGTCTTTTTGACTTATTGAAATTTGGTAATCAGGTAACCAGAACGCTCCACGCGATGAACGGATAGAATAGGACGAGTTTGATAGCAAACTTGCTACAAAACTCCTATGATAGGAGACGGTTGGAGAGAATTGTGGAGGGATCTGTAAATCGATTCCGTCGTCAAAAGCAATCACGACGAGCGCGCCCACTTATACTACGAGTGCACTGTTGCAATTGATAAATCAAGGAACGTAATGCTTTTTTATTGTTGTTGTTCTATTTCTATTGTCTACTTAAAAACAAAACAAGAAGGATAATTGTCACCTCGTTCCAAAAGGGTAAATATTCAACTGTAATACCAAATTTGAACAAAATCGCATCAGTAATTTTTGAATCGTAGGAAAACAAAAATAAAAATCTTAACTTTAAAAACTTCTAACTTCCTTAAAAAGGATCCACAAGATTTATATATTGTACCCTTCTCTTTAAAAAGAAGTTTTGCTTATCGAAAGCTGAGATCAATCGAGATTGGTTTTCTAAAAAAAATTATTTAGCAGCGCTGTCGGTGAAGAGTTCCTGGACGATCGGCACCGAACGTCAATTTCTGTAATGACAAAGACAATACTTTTAAATTCTTTTCTTGATATTGGCAGCGGATAAGTCTTGTCCCAGAAAACTTAAGAGCTTTGTAAAGTTTGAAATAATCAGTTAAATTAGCTACTACTTTTTCAATATTAAAAATGTTTTTTTCGCCATGTTTCTGACAATTCTTCCTGCCTCGAGCATTTCAAGATGACTCGGGAAAACGGGAATGTGTTAGGCATGTAGCTAGAAATAGTAGAACTAATTAAGGGAATGTAGCAGTGTTAGGGAAATATTGGCAATACTTTAGGAAAAAATAGGCAATGACTCCAGCATTGTCAAGGTTGTAAAGAGAATATGCCGGGAATACGAGGCAATGCGATAGTACTTGAAAAATGTTTCTGTATGGCAATAGGTGTACAAAATCTAAGAGTAAAAAGTCCTTTGTGTATACCCTACATTTGACTATGACACTTCTACTTTTATACTTTAACGGTTTTTAAAAGAACGCTTTGGAAAATACTTCCTTACCCATTCAAGCATCGATCTCTTTGACCTTCTGGAACATTTTCTATACGTCTTGAAACTTCACAACTGTTGAACTTACAGCAAATTTCATTTTTGTGACTTCTTTTATTCCTTATAAGTCATATCAAAACGAATCCAAAAAAATTCTATAATAATAATTGAAATTTGAAATTAGTCTTTGTAAACTTGAGCAAATATACAAAATTGCACCGACATTATGTTTGCAATATCTCAAGAAAGCAAGACGTGTCTTTGGTTGTTAGAAAATAAGCTGTTAAAACAATATTTTACTGAAGTTAACAAAGACTAATTCTAACTTGCAAGAACATTGGTGATATTTTTTGGCGGGTCTTCTAGATCCCTTTACTCTTTTCTGTATCAGTTCGTACACAAATACCATAAATTGTGCTTCTTGGAATTTCCATTGCAAAAAAGTATCTAGAGGTATTTTTTATTCTTATGAGTATAATAATTGATAAAATCTGGCAGCGCTAATTTTCATTTAGACTTTTTACCTACTTATTAAAAGCAAAACTGAATTAACCAAATTTGAAAACTATGTTGGGAAAAGCTTTAACTAAGTGACAGTTGCAATAACTGCAAATTGTTTGTACGTACTCTTAGAGTTAAACCGATAGTCTTCTGTCCGAATTCTTTGTGCATACACCCGTAGAACTCAATTTGTCTTAATTACACAGTTATTGACATTCAAAGCTGCATGGAGACTCATTAACTTTTTTGTAGCACATGGCTTGCATCTTGTGTTTCAAATTCTGGCCTTGCACCTGAAAAATAGCCAGACACTATTATATTACTTTACTTTTTTTAAATATAGAATGGATCAAAACGAAATCTTAGCAAATCCATTCATTACTGAAATCGCAAAACTGTTTTTGAGAATACTGTTTTGAAAAAGAAATACACAAAAGTAAACAAAAAAAATTTCTAAACGTCTAAACTGGAAATACCTGCATATGTGAAGTGATTTATAAGAAAACACTTTTTATGCTGTCCGGTCCAGTAATACACGGAAAAGTTTCATTTCTTAAATACGAACTACATACAAACTATGTATTACAAGCAGTATTTACATATGTATAGTAGAAGTGCAGCGTTACAAAAACAAGCCGCAAAAACAAACATTATATTCTAGTCTAACAATAACTAAATCATTTATTAACTAGAATTTAAAGAAAAGTTTATTTTTATAAATTAATGTACTTTGAATTATTTCTCCAGACGTTCAAAATAATGATTACAGAATTTTGCTTTAATAAAAATATAAGTTCTAATTCTTAGCTTAGTCTTGACCGTTCAAGCCCTTTAAGAAGTAAATAATTAAGAATTTCATTGTATGCCCTCAAATGTATCAGATTTCATTCATTCGTGTTTTGACTGAAATCCAGCTGTCATCACTGGCAACATAAATAATACCTTTTTTTGTTTTATGATGACCGCAACAACACGAAGAGGTATTAAGTACGTCTATTATACAACTAAATATTTTTCGTTTATTAAATGTATTGTAAACTGTAGTTTTAGGTGCGAAAAAATGCTGTTAAACTTTTTGTACCGTCCTATAGATGGCTAAGTATATCGCCACCTATTATACGGTACGTTTTTGGGTTACATTTAAAACATTGTAATTTTTCCTCTACTTATATTAATTACTCTATGGTAATTCACAAATTTGGTTAGTCAAAGTGTCATACGGGTAATAATAAAGTATAGAGATGCACTTCACAACGATAAAGAAATTGACGCTTTAGGACATAACGCGTCATTCCTAAACACTCGTAAAACCCCGAAATTACTCATTGACGGGAAACTCCAAGTCGTTAGGTTAGCCCCCAAAATAGATTTATTCAAACTAATTCGTTGTTGGGTGAATAAAACTTTATGACTAAAGAAGTATTGTGGTTTAAAGCGTCTCCGAAAATTAGAGATTTAAAGAAATAAATATAAGGGGTAGGATATGCTAATTTGGGGTAAAAACAAAGAAAGATTACATAAGAATCAGCCAAAATTGTTCCTGTAAGAAAATCTTTGTCCTTTAGTGTTAGTGAGCCAATCTAATGATGGAAAACTTGATGTTAGATTCAAATTATTCAGATCTTGAGAAGGCATTATGATTTATCATTTTAATTTTTCTTGATTATTACCTCTGAACTTGATGTTCCTACATCTACAACTTCTGCATCGATTTGTTCCTATTTTTACACGTTTCACATTTTTAACACAAGCCTTATTTACGTAATCTAATACAGTGAATTCCATTCGCTGAACGAAAAGCATGAAATTAGAAAATTTTTTCTATCCGTCGAGTTCTATTACGAAATAGGATTCCTTGCTACGTAAGGATTATAAAATAAAAAAAGCCCCAGCATGTGATAAAACTGACTTCAATTTAGTCAAAAGCAATAACTTTTAAGTTTCAGGAAACTTTTGACACTATCTCACATGTTGCTTTTATCTCACTGTCAGTCCTACAAGCCTAAAATTTGGTATTCGCATACACATCCCCTTGTAGTCGATATTTGTACACGTGCCAGGAACTTGTCATAGCGCTGTATTTTAAAATGCTATCTATCTGTTTGTGGCAGTAGCATATATTGGATTTTTCTTGTTAACAGATTTCGATATAAAATAGTTTACATTTAAAGGATTTTATTTTATTTTTAAATAACGTAGTCATAATGTCTCCACATGAGTATGCAATAAATTATGTTATTTCTCAATCAAAATGGCATTTATATTTACATAATAAATAACGCAAATAATTGTATTTTAATTACATCCAAATTGAGTTCGTAAACATTAACTACTGATGTTTGAGGTTTTTGAAGCTAACAATGTATCACCAAATTCAAGAATGACATTCGCTTATAAATTATTCGGCAGAAAATAATATGGCAGCAAAAATCGACGTTGAAATATGAGAGAAAAACCAAATCACAGTTCGGGAATTTTTTATGAAGAATAATGAAATCTGCTACTGTTTGCACTGGAATTGGTGTGTGATCATTATGCCAGCCATTATGATCGATTGTTTATTTCGACATCATTCTTCATTTTTATACTTTCTTTAGCTGTGAGGAATGATACTGAGCAAACTTTTTCTCATCATATGGCTAGATAAGAAATGACAAGTTATTTTTAAAGCCGAACCTCTAACCTTTTATGATTTGAAACTCTCACTTTAGTTTTGCAAAATAATTAGTAACTAGAATTATTCTCTGTGGCACATGCAACTTCATTTTAAGTAACACACATCAATAAAAAAAAAACCATAAAAGTGCACGAATGCGCCGTTAAAAGGAAAATCCCTAACGTCATCACGCTTACCAAACACGAAGTCGATTTCTAGCTTTGTAAATCACATAATAACAATAAAATAACGGATTCAAATTAAATCAGAAAGGAAAAAAATTAATAAACAGCAAAACAAACAAATTCAAAATGAGAAAATAATTACGGCAATAACAACTTTTAATAAACAAATTATAAAGGTAATGTTTTTTAATTTTCTTTAAATTCATTTGTAATCACCAGCGTTTACAAAATAATAGACAAATTAACTTAACAATCAAGATTTCAAAAACAAAACGGCTATATCTATAAGAAAAACATTAACTCTCCCAGCTGCAGTGCTTTCGTCTTCTTTTCCACACAAAAGTAAATTCCTAACAAAAGGATGAAGGTACACAAAGACTTCGATAACGGTTTTTTCCCATTTTCACTACTTACCTTTTTGTAAACAGAAAAGACAACTTAATTGTATATTATACCGTAAGCATTATCGCAAAATGCTTTTTCTCATATCTGCCGTTGCAGTGGGAGTAGAAACAGGTAGAAATGTCTTTTACTATTAAATAATTCTGAAGTTGTTATCTCACGCTTTCAAAAAATATTAGTTGTAGATTTTCTTATTTTCCTTTCAATATGGTCAGAAATAATTAGATTTATAAACCAATAACTAGAATTTGCACGATTTATGCTAAAATTATGCATGTACATACATTAGGATGTCAACCCGGCGCCGCGGCGTTTAAAATAAATGAGGATTAGTGTCTGCAAATTTGTTAGATGGTTTTAATAAATCTGCATAATCAAGCAAGAACTAATTTTCTCCGAGTACATGGCAAAAAGTGTCCTAAAAATCGATATCAGTATTATAAGTGCCACAAGAAATATTGCTAGTACGCAACTCGTATAAACTTTTTTTAAAAACAAATCATTTTTAATTAGAAATTTTTTATTTTTACAATAGGATGTTTAGAAAATAACAAAGAATATCGAGATGGACTTCAACAAATTTTCTAATTGTAAAGTATCTTTTATCTTGCAAGTTCTTAACTTGTCCAGGTCGAAGAGATAAATGCTCGCATCGTTTTGTAAATTTAAAATTACGCTTGCATTTTTCTCATGAGATACATTGTTTTCGAGTAAACTTTTTCGACGCTATAAATGTATCAAAATATTATTGTTTTTATAGTTTTAAACTAAAATTGCAAATACTGATGGGCGGTGAACATTACAACACTAAAGTAAACCTTCAAATTTGACGTTTAAAATTGAATCAGTGGTTCAAATATTACTTTGATTCAATCCTGCTTAAGAATGAGAAAATCTGCTCAAACGTATTTTTCTTGTTATTTATAAACTGGACACTGTAATTTTCTTTCTATTGGTTTATAACATATTTTTCCTGATAGCCTCTACTGTGTAGTCAAAAGCAACATTGTAAGACTTTAGCATCCTGACACTAATCTTTCAATACTTTTGATATTTTTTGCTACTACCAGAACTCGATACCTGCTTAGGTTTGGTTTTACCTAGTTTCTAAAATGTCAGACTTGATACAATGATTCATCTGCTTGTTTTGTGAGTATGTACCGTTCAACGAAGTTCTATAAATACATGTGGACAGTTGCAATGGAAAGCAGAGAAAGTAAAAACAGGATCTACGGAGTGTAAGCAATAACTGATAAAGACAAGGTAAATTTCCTTGTCATTGGTGTAATTTCCCAAAGAGAGAAACAGAGAAGTAAGGCGTTAGAGGCAAGTTGATAATGCTGCTAGCAATACTTGAGTAGCGTTCTTTGATTTTTTTTCTTGAAGCTCAAAGATTAAGACGAAAGCTGCAACCTTTGGCAAAGAAAGGTAACTAAGACAACAGCAAGATTGCCCGAACTGTGATAACACAGGTCTGCATTTTGAAATTTTTTAAAAGTTGTTTGAACAGTTTCAGCTGATTTTGATGTTCTTTGGTACGCAAAACCCGAAATAGTGAAAAAAAATATATTTGCTTAAAACAATTTAATTTATGAAAAGAAAAGAAAACTATTTGGACTTTTAATTTAGTACTAGATATTTGCATAGTATCGTCCGATCTTCACAGTTTTTTGTAAAACCTTGTTTTTTTTCTCCTAAGCTTCTTTTGTGCTTCTGCTTTTGTGGTCAACTTTGTGTTTTCATTCCACCGGCCCATCTCCTTAATGTCTTAATGGAATCTCTCTTCCTGCTTCTAGCTTACTCCACCCAGGTTGTTGGGGAAGTAGTCGAGATGAGAATGCAGAAAGTGAACTTTTAAGCTCATTGAGCATCCCAAATGTTGAAACTTTTCTAGCATCCTTTACACAATGTTTTTAAAGTTAGGGTCTTTTTGATTCCTTAAACACTTATTGACAACATCTTTAAACGCATTCCAGGCTTTATTTTCGTTTTCTTCTATTGATGAACCAAACTGGTCGTCTTTTATGAGCTTTAGTATATCAGATCTAACAAGAACTCTCTCCTTCGATTTAGTATCAGAGAGTCCCGGAAACTTTTCGCCCAAGTATTTAAAACATTTCCCTTCTTTGTTTAATGTCTTAATAAACTGATTTATAAGTCCAATCTTTATATGAAGCAGAGGGAGCAAAACTTTGCTTGGATCAACCAAACTTCTTCGAAGCACATTTTTTTCTCCTGACTCTAGGAATTCTCGTCTGGGCCAATTGTTTTTTGCCCAATGCTGGGCCCTGTCGCAACAGTCCCACTCACTTAAGAAGCAGGGATACTTTGTATAGCCTCCTTGCTGCCCAGAAAGTACAGACAGCACTTTCAAATCTCCACTTACGAACCACTCGTGCTCCTTGTATTTAAGTTTGGAGAGAACCACTTCTAAATTCTCGTAACGCTCTTTTAGGTGAACTGAATGACCTACAGACAAAGATTGCGTATTTGTTACCACTGTGAAGTAACACTGCTTTCAAACTCCTTTTTGAGGAATTAATAAAAGGTCTCCGTTCGCTAGGATCGTGTTGAATTTTAAACAAGAACATAAGACCAGGGATGTCGCTGCAGTAAACCAAATCACCATCCTTAGAGAAGTAAGGGATAAACTCTTTTTCTCTGTTTCTGAACCATGCAAAAGATGTTCCTGGTGCTAACAAGTTTTTTTCTTGTAACCTGAAACCTAATAGCTGAGTCTTTCGGTAAGCTTAGATCCTGTACTAAATCGTTAAATTCTGCCTGAGTAAAGAGTTGAGGTTTATAACTTATGCCGCCTTGGAAATCATCACCAGAATCTTCACAATCGCTTTCAGAGTGTTCTGGATAAAAAATGTCATTTTTATTTTTTTAGGTTGAATCCTTGAACATTACAAAACAGAAGTAGCAATCGAAACAGTGATTTCGGGGTTCTCTCCAAACCATAAGCACATCAAATCGGGTTGATGTTTTCTTAGCTTGAGATCACTGCCGAAATCATTCTACACAAACAGAGTAAACTTTCTGTGGAGACCATGTTTTGTCTTGATCGCCAAGTCCTATACCAAAATATGCGAAGTAAATTTTAACACAAAATCGATAACATTTCATTTTGCTTCTTGACAGTAAATTCACCGCAGATGTAACAGAAGCTGTCAGGTGAACTATTGCAACCCTAGAAGACATCACAACGTTTACAACAGACTGGACACGATTTTCCACTGCGATCGCACTAAGATCAAAATTCTCCACTAAGAAATACAACACAAAAAAATTACAACAAAAATGACTGTACTACTTACTTCTAATGATGTAACACATAGACTGAGGAGAGAAAACGGAAAGTGGCGAGTGTAGGAAAGTTGAATGGAAATTTTCAAGTGCGCGGCCGGGAGATACCACCCCCTCCCCGCGGAATACGGCAAATCACAACTTCTCCGCTGACTCCCTACGTGTTTATACTATCATACTTAACTAAAAACAAAAAAAAATCTTTTTCAAGAAGCTGTGTACATGGAGTGAGACGCAGAATCATATTGCGATCTACCAGCAACTACTATGGAAATTCGAATTTTGTGAAAGAACCTTACGTAATGGACCTTTTTGCTATTTCTCCGTAAATCTGCACCCAAAAATGCATAAGAAACAGCCATTAACTTTAAAAAAATCTTTTTCGATCCAGACCTGTAATAATAGAGAAGTGTCGGAGAGAAAAGAAAAAGAGTAAAATGTGAAGATACAGGAGAGTAAGAATAACTTAGAAAATTGAATAGATAATGCAGAAGGCAGCTTTCGGTTTTTAGCGTTTACTAAATCTCAGGCTATGGTTACGAATTCGTTTAAATTCGTGCAACTAAAACAAACTCAAGCAAATTATTGTAAGTAGTTACAATGCAAGCTTTATGACAGTTCAAATCGCCAACTATCGCTTGAAGTTCAAACAAGAAAAGCCTGTAATACTGTTTTGTAGAGAATTGAAGCTTATATTATTATATAGAAGGCGGCGCAAGTCACATCACTAAAAAGACATGTTCACGAGTATTTTATCTCTGCAGATATGCCCGAAATTCCAGAGCAAACAGTGGGCGATTTTAAAAGTCTATACTGTGGTAGCGTCACTTTCTAAAAACTAGAAATTCGAAGAAGATTTACTTTTAGGAATGTGACGTCACGCCAAACCTTCACAGAATAAGGGTCTTGCTTTTAATCTCTTTCAAACGTTTACACATTGTAAATTTTCGTAGAAGGTAAAAAATCTTGCTTTTACCTATTCATTCCTTGATTCGATTGTGCTCAAGAAGAAACGATCTTGCTTTTGTCTAATTCCTCTTAAAGCACCTACCGCGATATTTCCTTAGAACACTCAAGCATTATCTACTTCTATGGAAAACGCCGAAAACTAGAAACCTCACCCCTTTGTTATGCAGAGATAGGTATATAAAGCTTGTCGTTATTTACAGGGATATAATTATCATTATAGTTTGCACAAGATTCAATAACACAGTTCCTCGACAGTTGTAACTTGTTAACCTGTTTATTAAGTGTCAGTATTTATGTAGAAACTCTTATAAGCAATGGTTACTTATGGGTAAGCAAACTTGAAATTATAAATGTTATTGCTCCATATTCTCGTAAAACCTTTAAGTCTGTGCAGTTAACTTTTCAAAAAGTTGATTGTATTGGTTTACTTGCCTCTGTTGAAATACAAACCCAATGCTGCCCATCAAATGTGTACAACCGCTTTTAAAGTAGAATTTTTGCTAAGTAAAACTCTTTTAAAACATCCATCACCTCGACTCCCTAACAGCCATTTGCGCGAAACCGCTTGCACTGTAACCATAGCCTTACCTTCACTCGTCTAACGAAACTTTTCATATCACTTCCTTCCTTAACCTCTTGTGTTTGTCTTCTACCAAATAGATAATACTTGTCAGACAGATGTCTAATTTTTTGGCAACTTTTACACAAGTTTTAATTATTTTTTTAATCAAAGCCGGTTGTGCGTTGGCGCTAGGCCATTCTGTGATGCACAGTCCAATAAAAGGAAAACATTTTTCTTACGTCAGGAGGCTTCACGTGGTTGTTGGTCAGGTTGAGTTGGTCGCGAACATCCTGAAGAAATGGGCAATCCAGCAGGTGTTTACTCATCATGTCATCTTCATGGCAGAGGGGGCACTTTGGATTCTTGACCACTCCTATTCTATAGAGGTGCTTTTCAAGATAGTCGTGACCGGTTGTCATCCTGAAGGTGGCGACTTCAACACCCCGGGGGATGTTCTGGGGTATTAGACCATTAGGAGATGGTAGACCTTCGTACTTTTTACCTCATACGGCAGTATGTTACTTCTCTTGCATTTGGTGCTTGAGTATGGTTTTCACGATGCCACCAGCGGCTTTATGGGTGAGGGGCGGTTCAGGCTGTGGGAGCAGGAGACCTTGCTTGGTCAGGTTGTCTGCCTCCTCGTTTCTAGAGATACCATAGTGGCTGAGGATCTACTGGAACACAATATCGTGACCGGTGTGAGAAAGCTGGCTAATCTTGAGGCGGCAGCTGTGAATGGTTTCGGATAGGCTTTTTTTACCCAGACTGGTAGCGGCCATTATTAATTACTGAGAAAAACTCATTGCAGATTATCATGTTCCTTCTTTCATCCACTGTGGTCTCATTTACCTATCTTAAGTGCGCTATTTTAGGAAATCTTTCCTATTTGCGTTTTAGCTATAGGCCTCAGCAAGGACAAGTTCAAGCACTAATTGTTAGTGATCTTTTGTACACTTATACTATTGCATTTGTAGGCGGAAGGAGAAATGACTGTAACTTATATGGTTAGGTCATCTGGAATAATTAGGTTTCAAATTTGGTTAAATGAGTAGCTGAATCTTAATAACTACAATATATCACGATGCTAGTAGACAGCTACCAAATCATTACGCATTTAAGTAAATTTGTGTATGGCAGGCGTTGACTAAACAGTAGATTTCAAAGAAACTACATATTTTTGTAGAAAGTACTTATAATCTTAGAAAAAATTAAGAATTAGTGGTTTTCAAAACAGAAGAATGTGTAAACGTTTTTAAGAAGGTCAATGAAGAGTAAAACCCCACATATTCAGTTTTCTTAGAAGGTTGATGGAGGACGTAACCCGGCTCGCGTGCAATTACTTCTTTGAGAATGTTAATAAAGAGCGAAACCAACGCAGGTGATCTGTTGGGTAGCGTAGCCAAACCCCTTTTCGTAATTATTTCTTTGAGAAGGTTAATGGAAGGCTTTAACGGCTCAATTACATTGCTCGATCTGCTGTTTGCAAAATTATTTTTGGAATCTGAAATCATAATGGCAAGTAACCTTGTTATTCGTTGACACTGCATTTTTAAATTAAATTAGTAACAAATATTTGTGATTTTGTTGGAACATTGTTTTAATGGTCAGTTTCAATCGTTGAGCCTTAAACGAAATTATTTATCTAATATACCCAAGATCATGATTTTCTCTGTCTATATTTTGATTTGCTGCGTATAAACAAAACAACCAATTACTTTAGCAATTTTTCATACTAATGTCTTCTAATCAGAGAATTTCAGTGATTTACCTTGGGCTACCGCAGGTAATCCATTTTTGCCTGAAAGTTGTTCTTAATTCTTATTAAGTGTTGGTTATAAATCTTAAGAGTCCGTTGGAACATAACTTATCTAATTTTGTCCAAAATTATTACTTTCTTTTGCTATTTCTTTATTCACTGCATGTTAACAAAGCGACCAATTATTTTGGCAACGTTTCATACCGATTTATTATAATCAGAGAATTTTATTGACTTTCCTTGGACCACCGTAGGTGGCCGTTTTCGTAGTTGTCTCTTGGAGAAAATTAATAGAGAGCGGAGCCTGACTCGTCTTCAATCAAAGGGAGCCCAATCGGTAATTCTTACAGGTGACCACACTCGTTTCTACTCCAAAGGAATTAAAATTTGCCTAGATTTTTACTGCCTAGAATTTCGAGCTTTAGTAATGCTAATGCAAACACCGACGACAACAACTAAAGCGCTTCCATCCACTGGCGCGTATCCTTACAGCTCCTTTCTTTCTGCCTTACCAAGGGAAACTTAGAACAGTCACTATAGATCACATAGTTATCGAGTAACCGTGATGTCGTCACTAAGTAGCAAAGAGCCTCCCGGCTTCCATGCGGCATTGGTTGCTATGTTATTATCTTTAGTTGCGCGGGTTTTCTAGGATTTAGTCTTTCTCTTTTTTATGTATGTACTGTTTGTGCGACATTTAAGAAGTGTTTTGATATTTAGCAGACTTTTCAATACTTATAAATGAAAAGCTTTAAAGTAAGATAAAGTTGTGAAGGCTTTTAGAAACAACAGCTGTTGTCAACGATTAAGTATGTTGTTTGATTTCATCTGCCGTGTAGTGGTAGATGCTTTACAAGTCAGCAAAATTGAAAATGAAGATTTCTAAGAGGTAAATTGTTTTTAAGGGTATTTTTGGCTTATAGTTTTAATTTGAAAGGTTTTTCTCCAACAGTAAAGTAGACAGTGAACGACGTCGGCATTTTTTGATATTAATTAATAAGGCAGCATAGTGTTATTTGTGATTTTTCTCTGGTCAGTATTTTGATTTGGGTATTAAAATACTTACCCTACTTTGATTTATCATGAAGGTTTAATACACTGCACCTTTCTGAACTATGGTAACTATCTTATGCAGTCCTTCAAAGGTTACTCTCCAACTACAATTGCGAAGTAACTTTGTTTTAGGCAATTTTTATTGATTTTTTGAATAATACCATTTTGAATTTGAAGAGACAGTCAAATCTTATTTCAACAATGATTAATTCTAAATTGAAGATAACTGATTTGCTAAATTGAGGCCCTCCACGGATAATAGATTTGCATTGATTAGAAACAATCACTGCATCTTTTATGTTAATAAAACCTGTAATTCTGCTTTTAAGAAATAAATTGAATACGGAATGAAGCATTTTAGTAACTATCCCTATCCACCGTTTTAATATTTTATACAGTTTCATGTATCAAGTGAAACGTGAGCTCCATTTAATCAAAAATTTATAACTACCCAAGAAATAAATTTTTTATCTCTAAATAATGCTTTTTTTCTAGGTAGAAGAATTAATTTCGAACAGCCAGTTAAATATTTGTTCAGAAGAAGACGTTTTTACTGCAGTTCTAAATTGGATAAAGCACGATCTGTCGGAACGGAAACAATATATTTCAAAAGTAAGTTAATTTTATCTGCATGTACGAATATCTCCCAAAATAGTAGTAAAAACAACAATAAATTTTTGATACTCTTCCCCACAGTTGATGGAACACGTACGATTACCTTTAGTGAGCAGAGAATTTTTAATGACGAGAGTTGATTGTGAACGATTAGTAAGAGAAGATAGCGAGTGCAGAGAACTGTTATTAGAAGCAATGAGATATCATTTGGCACCTGAAAGACGATGCGCGCTCTCAACCCCAAGAACTTTAGAAAGAAAACCTAAAGGTGCTGAACCTTATTTATTTGCAGTAGGTAAGTACAAAATGCAATTGAAAATTAATTACAAATAATGATTAATAACATACTTTCACGTGAAGTTTCTTGTTTCTGTAGAAGGCATCTCTATTTTTGTTGTTTTCTTTCAAAATGATGGAATGTTTTTGAATTCCTAAAGAAAAATAAAAGTTATTTATTCGCAGTTGATTAGTTGTAATTCTATCACATCATTATGACTAAATGAATTGTAATGTAAGTAGGAGGTATTTAGATAACAATCATTACGAGGGTTATACCAAAAGTAGATGTACGTAATAGAATTGGTAAATATTACATTTTTATTCTTCAAGAATTAGACAAAGATCTCAGTTAATTACTATTCTCAGAATTCATAAATTTAAATTTGATTATAACACAGTAATGAGTAAAAGCTTACCTAATGTAGTTATCAAGAATTCTAGAGGTGTTCACTATGTATGTAGATCTTTTTCAATGTAAGTATAAATCACAAACAACAACAAAATTATCACTGCAATACAAGAAACCATAGCTCCAAATATAACACAGCTACACATTTTAAAAGAATTCGCAGTTGTACGTACTGAGTCAGGTGATAACTGCAGTGCTAATGATAAGAATGACGCTGCACATTATTATTACTTGTATCAGGTGGAACATATTTATTTTATTAGTTGCAGCAATGCGATTTTAAAAGACGGTATGTAAATATTTCCATTTTTAAATTTTAATATACCAATAGAGTTTCTTTTTTGTTGATTTTAAGTGATTCTTGGTTTTGCCTTTTTCATTGATAAAAATTCAAAACACATAATAAAAAAAATCTAACGTAGCGTAACGTTTTCTTTCTGTAATTAGTATTAGGAATTGATTTTGCGCTCCGCGACAGCGATGAAGCCGTTTGAGAACTGAAGACCGTGTCCTTGAATTTTTCTTCCAAAATCTACAAGACCAAACATCGGTCGTCTCCCTTCCAAATTAATGATTATTCCCGTTTATTTTTGAAGGAACTCATAACACTAAACACAAACAACTATTATTGTCCTTCACTTCTCAGTAATTAAGTCATTTTGCTGTGATACGTTGACTCTGCTTAAGACCATAGACAGGGAAGGACAAAAGCAGGTTTAACCTGCTTTGTAAATATTCATGTTCACATTGGAAAAGCTTTAGAAGATTTAAAATATGAACTTCAATTTATCTGCGGAGCGGACCGTTCTCCCAGATTTGTGTAATAGCTGCCATTTCCCTATCTATTATTGGCAATGATTGTAGTGTTTTGAGATAGTCACGATGGTGACGAGATCGATATAACAGTAAAGATTGTAACGTCTGACATATTTAAGCAGTACTACCAACTTAATGGAATATCTGACAGTGTACTTCAGTTCTATTAGAAGTAAATGAGAAGTTTCTATTCAATGCCAAGCAGTGCAGTGTGCTGACACTCTTGCTGAATACTTGTCTTCCGTCAGCAGTTGATACGCTTTTCTCCAAGTTTTTCAGGAAGCGAAGAATTGTTTAGAATCATCTTTTACTTTCAATATCCTAGAACTTTATGGAACACAATGTCCCATTTATTGTCAATAAATTACTCTTTCTGTCTTTTCCCAAAATTAAAAACCGACATTAAAGTAATCTCCCGGCCCAACTTTACTTAGGTGTATCATGAGCAGAAATGCGAAACCCTACTTAATTGTCGTTTATCTTGGTTTCTTGAACAGCGTGGTTCTTTTTAGATAATATTCATTTTGGATTTGTTGTTCTACCATAAACAGTCTTGTTCAAGCAAAGCACACAGCACAAATTAAGTTTACAAAACGTTAGCGTCTTTGTTGACTTGTACAAAATTTATGATGCAACGTGACGCTTGCGGAATAAGAATGAGAGGGAATGAGCAGCAACGTTGCTTTAGAGTTTGCGCAATTTTCTCTTTAGGGAATGGGGTTCCACAGATAACCTCTGTTAGTATAACACATTTCACTAGCTACCATGCAAAGACATGAATTTTTGCAGAAAAGGTTCTTTCTGGTTTTTGTAGTCATTGTAGAAGTACGTTAGACATCATCAAGTATCTTTCTACTCCTAGATAGGAAAGGAAAGAATACATACTGTTACAGATGTATATAGACCGACTATTCTATCAGAAACAGACTATAGTTGCGTAGTTTATGAAACTGCAAGCGATTCGCAAAAATGACTTAATTCATAATGCAGGAATTTTTTATTTATTGCCATATACAGAGAATTCAAATATGATAATAATTTCAAATTCAGTTTGATTGAGGAAGTTGATTTATAATCATGTGATAGGAATTCGAAAGTGATGAAACATAGAATATTCACGTTGTTTAGCAGACAATGTAACTAGTTAGCAACGCTGTATGCAAAAAGTCCTTAATGAATTATGTTGTATCTAGGAAGATATTTGGTTTTACTAACTTTGTATAATTAATTGTATGTGTTGTACAATTTGTTTCTAATCACATAAACCAGCAATGAAACTTCAGCTATTAGTTTTAGAATTGGTTCTTTTTATTAAATTAAGGAATAAGTTCTAGAATATTTAGTATCTATAAAACATATTATTATTAGTGATCACTTCAGCGAGAAATGCGATATCACACTGGCAAAAATTTTAAAATTTTACTAAGTATAGGGCAATTTAAAAACCCACGCTAGTTTGTATTTTATGGGAAATGCGTATATCGTCAACAACAACAGATGTAATATCTATTCAGGAGATTACTTCCACAGAAACTACCCTTATAATCCTTCTTCGGCGATTAGATACTAGAGAGTTAGCACAATAGCAATTTTCTTTATGATTATACGGCTTTTTACGTTGTAAATTGTTGTAAATAAATAGATCAATTGGCGCACATATTTGCTTTGCAACACGTTATACCTTTTCGTTATTTTTTTATCTGTCATCAAGATTTGTCACAATGGATGGCGAAACCAGGAAAACATAAAGAAAAGTTTTCTAATTGATTCAGTTATTTATAAAAATAGTGTAGAACTCATGCTTTTGCTCTATACTATGTAAGGTAAAAGCGTAATAAAATGAAGGCGAGTTTCCTATTGTAGCCTGCACAACTATTTTCTTCATTATTTAGGTCCGTAGATAATAGTATGCTGTGAAAGGCAGGTCATCCTATACGTTTCCCCCAACAAGTTCTATCACAAATATTGGCTAATATCAAGAAATACCCACATTCAAAACAGCAATCAATTTTTAACAATTTCTTGATTTCTAACATAAATTGTTATAATAGTATATTATTCAACCAGCACATAATGTAGGCTATTATTCAAGAGGATGAAGTGAATGAGTGAATAATGCCCATTATGTGCGAGTGGAATACGACGTTTTATCTACGATTCTAACACTTCTGAGGAAGATCTGGAGGTGGACTCCCCTGAGGGAGGCGATGTCCAAATTCTTGAATATGTAGAAGTCAATGAAAGTAAACAATCTTCACAAAGAGAGTTTTAGACCTGGAATACAAGGGTCCTCTGAAGACGATGTCCAAATTTTTTTTCTAACAATAAATATGTTAGTTTGAGATTATAACAATTTCTATTTTGTTTATATCTATAAATAGGCAACCAACAAAACACCACCAGTGAATAAAATCCATATGATTCACTAGTGTTTTATGAGTATGGTTATATCCCTATGGTTACGCGTATAACGACTATATTATTGAGGAGTCGTAGAAAAAATAATGAAAATAGCATTGCTTACGTTAATCTAACCTTAGTTTTTTCAATCACAAATAGCTGCTAATAGGAAGGCTTATCTTTCACAGCACACTATTATTATTTACGGAACTTGCTTTAATTTATACTTTGCGAATTTTTCGCAACTCGACGAGGTGGGGGGGCGATTTACCCCGGACGGTGCTCTTTTCAAACGATACTTTTATTTTTCAACAGTTCTTTAATTTATATTGAGTTAGTAATTTTTTTACTGATTAGCTTTACGTAACAACTAAACTTACAACTAAAATATATAAAATATAAATACAGAATGTTAGGGGTGTAACCGGCCATATCGCTAGGGGTGATAAAACGGTCCAAAATAAGAAACTTGTACGACTTATAATCCCATACGCAACAGTTCTTGAGATACGATACAACAAAGTTCCCTGCAACTTGGTAACTAAGTAGGATAAGAATTGAAGTTAATCTGGTTTTGTTGTCTCGAAAATAAAGTATACAAGTTTTTGAAGAGCTAGGAGGTTGTTTCTAAAACATCAACATTCATGCCACGTGTGTTTTTTAATGTATTCACCACACTCAAGGATTATAACTCGGGTTTTTGTAATTTCAAGCAATTAATGAAAGAAAACGTTAGTCTTTGGCAAAAATCATAAAGGTTATCCAAGTTTCAACTTCACTATGCTCGACATTTCTTACTGGAATACAGAAACTTCAACATTCTTTTTCTCAAAAACGGCTCAGTATAAAACCCATGTTATACAACAGTCTTTTGCTTATTTTTGACCATTCTATCACCCATATCAATATAGACGATTATACCCCTAACACCCTGTATAACAAAACTGCTGCATTTGGACGAATGCCCAAACGTGGAATTGTTAGCTTTTAGGCAACTCACAATATTCTCATTGCAATAATTTCTGTAACAATGAGATACTTACCCAACAATGGTTTCTCTCAAAGTTCATCTGAATTAAGAGTGTAGGAAGTGGTAAAGAGTGACACAATGCAGAACTAGAACTTTGATGAGTTGGTTAGCTCAAAATTCGATGTATCATGTGCGACTGTTAAGAAAAATCTGATACCAAACGATTTAAAATAATGCATAAAGACAGAAATATTTTAAATAAGAAGAATTCTAGATGTTTCACACTGCAGAAGTCCAAATTCGGACAATTGTATTGACTGGATCTTATAAAAATACGTTACATTAATAAAGCCACAGGTTTGGACTAAATTGACTGCTATCGATTTGAACTTGGTGTTTATTGTAAAGACTTAATGATCTTCCCGAAAACTTTTGTGACATTTGTTATCTTTCTCAGTGTGCAGTCGCACCGCACAGTCAGTACACAATTGCAAAAATGAATTTTTTTTCTTTCCTTCTACTTTTGCACATAAGGCTATCGACAGATTTTAAGGCACTAGTAAAAGTATTTTTGAGGATCCCTATTTTGTTTGGGTTTTTAACAAGCTTAACTCTTTCAACACGTTTATGCACTGTGTAAATATTAACAGGTATGGTTTCGTTTCGACCTTGAAAATGTTAAAATGCCTTTTTGTAGTATTTTTGATGATATTTAACGGGCCAGGAACAAACGTGCTTACCTGGCAGTTCTATAATTTATAACTACCAGATGGTCAAGTGTTAAACATTTCGTAGTAGAAAGTGTGTTTGACAAACTTCTAAACAAAAATTTCCAATTTTTAGCAGAATGTCAGTTTAACTTTTATGAAACAGATGACAGAATCTCGAATCATACTCTACTTAATTCTTCTCAAATAGCTACACATTTGCCCCCATGCGACAGAATTTTCCATAAGACTAGGACTTTTTAGTTACCTAACCCCAGACATACCTAGAAATTTTTTTAACCCGCATAAAATGCCCATACTTAGAATTGTTTCAAATACCGGAGTCTCATTCAAAGAAAATAGATATTTTGAAAAGGCTAAGTCTTACCCTCACTTTTTTAGGATTCGGTATGGAATTTACACAAGAAATTGCAGGTAAGGTATACTTTCTCATTGTGTCAAAATCAACAGTTCTTAAAGCGTGCGAAAATTAATTTGACTTTTCTCTATGTAAGGATTTCGTAACGATAAGGTATTTGCGCAAAGCCGAATAATTTGAATGAACTGTTATGCTAAACGTCGATATTTTTAGCCTGGCGATCTTGAGCAGGCATTTTCGAAGATCAAACACAATGTCTACGACACCCTTCAATTTACGGCTTCTAGAATCGCTTTGCATGTTAACGATCAAATAGTACGATCGTCCTACAAACCATGATTTTAGATCAAAAATTCACAGCAAAATTCCGTGCTAGATAATTGTGCTAAACAAGATCTATTCTGCGACAAGGTTCTCAATCACCAAAACCTAAAAGTCTAGAATTACCCAACACAAATGAAGCTCTTCAAAGATACACAAAGAAAAACATCGCCGTACCACGTTAGCATCGCGCTATCGAAGACACCGCGTCACCTTCAGCGAATTTTAATAAATTCGTTCTTTTCTACATTTCGTCAGATTTTCTCTGATGGTTTTTCATTCACTACACATCCTTTGCTTATGCCTCTCTAAACCTATCAACCCGACATTTTTCGGAGATACGAACGGATATTGACAAATTTAATGATTGCTTCTAGAATAATTCCCGTGTACCGCCTGCATCTTGCAACTAAACAAAAGGATCTATTATATTATTGCACGTAAGAACTCAACTTTAAAAATATGCTAACAAGGACTTATCGTAACGAAACAATTATTTTTAATACCTCATTATAATGATAAAATACGTTGAAGAATCTCTATTTACATAAAAATATTTTCTAAGCATGAATAAGAAAACACATCAAGAAATTATGTCTCGTTACATACACGACATAATACTAAAACATTTCATGACTTTAACTTCCAGACACACAGTGTCAGAAAGAAATTTCTCGGTGGGCCTTTGTCTTATGCAGTACCATAAAGAGCAGTGATACTATTAGAACCTTTTAAACCTAACCATCTGTAGTAATGCTTCCACATTTTGTAAGTATTAGTGCCCCCATGTTTTATGAATTGTCGACGGACTTTTCTACTCCAGTCAGACGCTGGTTGCGTTTTCAACACGCACTTTCTCGCCCGTCACAAAAACCCCTACAGAAGTCCTACAGCGTGTTTTGCTTTCTTCTAGTTTCTAACTTTTTTAAATTATCGTTAATCTAGGATCACGCTTCAGTCACTTTCTCTATCAACGCCGCCTTTGGCGGTAACACCTTGATCTCTCCTTGAGCTCTCTTATCTATCGTGAGAGCAAGAGAGAGCTGTAGCCTTGATAAAAAAAACTCGTTTCTATAACTTTATTAATTTCAGTTTAAATCTTATCTTCTGGAAGTATCACACATTCACCCACAAAACTCTTCTTAAGGTAAAAACGATTATGGATCCAGGATCGCGTTTCTTCTTGAGGTTAATTACGGCAGCTTGCCGTCGTAGTTCCCTTTTTTAATAAATGCCACCCTTGGTAATTACACCTTCAATCTTCTTATCTATCATAAGTATCACATTTGCGCTTCATAGTCTCATATTCAATATTTGCTATAACCTTGATCATATAAAACTGATTCTCGTGAGATTTAATAATTTCAAAACGAACATTATCTTCTGCACTTGATATGACCTCAAAGTGCACTTTTTCAGCGCTTCACGTCTTCATTACTCAAATACCTACAAAACTCTTACTTTCTAACCTTCTAAAGGTACGTTATGGTTAAACTAGGACCATGCTTTTACCTGAGACCTGGTGTCGCTCGTAACTTTTTACAACAATTTTACGGTTAGACGTTGAGCTCACCTTGATCTCTCTTACCTATCGTAGGAATAAAAGAGAGCTGAGCGAACCATAGTCTGGAAATATTCTCCTCCTACGTTGTTTTGCTTTTTTTAAAAAAAAAAACGTTTTAACCTTTTTCAGGTAAGTTACCGTGCTTGAAGTCGCCTATGTTGGCCTACCGCTGCATTTAACTTTTTTCAGCAATGCCGTTTTCGGCCCTTATACCTTGAACTCATCTTAAACGCTCTTATCTATTTTAGGAATAAGAGGCAGTCGTGAGACTATAATTTTAGAAAACTGATTTGTTTGAGCTCGTTGCTTATTCAGTGAGTGTTCATCCACTGTTGTCGACAAGATTCTTTTACTTTTTTTTAATCTTCTTCGGGTAAGTTATAGTGGATCTAGGATTGCACTTCTGCTTTTGATGGTAAAGGTCTTGAACCTTATTCCTGTCTTCATAATGGTAATACTCGAGCTTAATACTCATATTTAGCCTTTATTATAACCTTAGAAATATAGAACTCGTTCCCATAAACATTAATCATTTCAAAATTCAATATTGTTTTCTGACACGCCGTATCTTCTACCCCCACTCACTCCTCAGCTTGCAGGTTTATATCCAAAGAGGCATTTTTACTTTTTAATTTTCTTAAGGTAATTCAAGACTCACAATTTGCTTTCCTACTTAAGCCGTCTGTGACAACCAGCTTCGCGGTTGCTTTCGGTGGCAACACTTAATTCTTCTCAGCTATTATAAGGATAAAGATCGAACTTTGTTAGGCTCTACCTTTATAAAGATTGGTGCCTTCGGCGACAATACCAGAAATCTTCTTAAAGTAAGTAGTGTTGTACTGTAGCACAAAGATGCGAATAAATTTGTAGTGCCCTAAGGAGGAACGAAACTATAAAGATTTTTTAATCGTAAGTATTGTTTTCACATTTAATCAGAAGTGGTGCCCATATGTTTTATGAGCTCTCGGTGAACCTTTTTCATCCAGTCCGACGCTGCAGACACGTGCGGATTGATACATCGCACACTAAATTAAAACCAGATGCGTAATTAGGAATTTGGAAATACATTGAAAAACCGTTACCTTCCTAAGATATCATTACATATCAAAACTAATTAAGAGACAAAATTTAAATTTATACATTCTAACCTCAAATACTTTACTGATAAACTTAAAACTTTCGTAAAAATTGAAACAATTCGAAAAACTTTAAAATGAGAGCGTAATAAGTCTGAGATCTGCTGCAACTCGCTCTCTCCGTTATTCGTTACTTGAGACAGCAAAATAATAACTCAAAAGTAACAATTCAATATTCTTCATGTCATTTTTATTAGAAAAGGCATTGTTGCTGTCTGATAAAATATTCGTGAACGCACAAAAACTTTAATCGTTAGGTAAAACACGTTTTTAAAGTAAGAAGTTCAAGTTTGAAATCAAACTTCTCAAATGTCATAAGTGAACCTAAAGGTTATAATAACATTTTAGGTGGCGGATCCTTGTTTGCTATACATTCCGAATGTGAAGTGTACAATCCAAGAACGGACGCCTGGTCAGCAATTGCTCCAATGCAGTGGAGAAGATCAAGATGTGGTGTCACAGGACTTCGCCGAATGTTATACGTTGTGGGCGGGTACATCTTTACGCATTAAGAAGAAATTAAATTTTCTATTAAGGTAATTTCTAGGTATGATGGTGCTTCAGATTTAGCTACTGCTGAGTGTTATAATCCATTAATTAACAATTGGAATGCAATCACTCCTATGGGAACGAAACGATCTTGTTTAGGTATACTTTCCAAGAATCAAATACAGAAATGTTAAAAAATATTAATTTTTTAAGGAATATGTGCTTTTGATGGTTTAATTTACGTTTGCGGTGGATATGATGGTGCATCTTGCCTAAGCAGTATGGAAAGATTTGATCCTCTTACTGGAGTTTGGTGTAGTTGTCCAGCTATGAATACCAGAAGACGTTATTGCCGCATTGCTGTTGTAGGTAATACAATATTTGTCGTTCTCAGCTTTGTATGTTGTTTTCTAAACCGTATTTCTTTCAGAAAATTGCATTTACGCCTTAGGTGGTTTCGATTCAACTAATTATCAAGCATCGGTTGAAAGGTATGTTTATTACATAAGAATTCTATACCCATGCAGTAAATTTACATTAAATAAGAAAGGATGATGACTTTGAGTGTTTGATTTTATATTCAAAAGCCAGTTCTATTAAACATAATAAAACCTTGAAAATGAGGTGTCGATAGTCATAAAAAGGCTGTACCTACAACAAACGCGTATTGAATAGAAACTGCAAATTCCATTATGTCTTTAAAAGAATTGCTTTTATTACTTTAATTGAAAATCTATCGCATTCTGTTAACAGGGAAACAAATTAATCAATTTCCTACTTTGAGATAATGTAATTTATATTTGTTGAGCAGATTTTTCTGTTTACTTCCAAATTACGTCACTATCTCGAAATAAATAATCAATGAATAGAGACATGCAGTACATAGCAATGTTGATCAATAACAGTAATATAAAATAAAATAAAATTCTTATTGTGTTGTCTATTCCGTTTCTTTTTAATTTCTAGAACGAAACTTGTTCTGATATCTGACTAATTTGTTGAAGTCTCTGCTGTTTGTTTGTATGTTCTCTTATTTCTAACTCGGAAGGTAATATTTCGCTATTGATTCTAATTTTACCACCAACGTACCTCAAGCTAAAATATCCTAACCTGTAAAACACGTTGGAAAAAATACTCACTTTGCTCATTTTTTCTTCTCTTCATGTATACCTACTTAGTATCGTACTACTCTATTACATTTTGTTGAAGTTTCAATTTTCAGTTAAATTATTTGTTATTAAATATAGTTACTAAGTAAACAGTGCCATCTTAATTATCGGAGCGCGTCAAGGTCTATCATATGTAAGCGCTCGTAATCAGACATGGGAGTTACCTTCGGACTCCCAATTAGACATGAGGGGTCACCTCAGGCTCCCATTAAGGTAACCAGGTATGGAGAAGTCTTTTTCGGACTTCCAACAAGACATGAAGGGAATTGGATTTATATTTGCCTCCGAAAGTCGTGAAACCCTTTAAATCGTGGCGCCTTGCCAGGAAGATATATCAACTTCAATTAATTTTTTTATAACAGTATCATTTCTCAGAATTACACTTATCAATACAAAAAAAATTATTCTTATTCTTATTGTGCCATCTCCTTACGAAGGTTGGCAATCATCATGCATATTCTAGTTTTATTCACAGCAGCTCTGAATAGTTGCGTCAATGTGCAGTTAAACCATTCACGTAGGTTCCTGAACCACGATATTGTTCTTCTTCTAATACTCTTCTTCCCAGTTTTAAGTCTAGGTAGCGATGACTAACTTTTTAATAAGTTGCTGTATCTTGATCTTAAAAATCTTAACGAAAGTAAATCTAGTTTCCGTGATTCTGAATCTGCATGATAACATCGATACCGCGGTGCTCCCAGGTGTGTGGTGGGATTCCTCGGAGTCTTTCAACGTCTTTAGGTGTTGTCAACTAGAAAGCCCTTTTCTTTCTTTTTCTTCTCTTTTGCTCGTCCTTAAAAATACTCTTGCCCGTTTGAATGACTGCAGAATTGATATCAGACATGTTCTCTTTTTGTTCTTTGTAGTAAATTTTAAATTATTCTAAGTAAAGGAGTAACTTCAGATGAAGTTTTAAAGCAGGATTCTATTGAAACACCGTCTTGTTTTCTATAGCTACAAGAAAATATGCTTTTCTATAATCAAAGTTTACAATCAAACAAAAAATATGTTAATTTATCATTTCGAGTAAACTGGGATAGACCTTTGTGACCTAGATGTAGACTTCTGAGGTTGTAGATTTTATTTTATTCAAAGGTCTTTTTTCTATAATCGGTGAATGGTTTACCACGCTGGGTAAAAAATAACAAATTATAATTCAAAAAATATTTAGTACGCCATCACATACAAACATAAAATTGGCTAATATCGTTTAGAAATTTTAAGAATGTTATGGTAAAATTGGGATTTTATAATGTGAGCTAACTACAATTAAATACAAGGTAATAGATACCAGCAAGCTTGCTCTGAGACCAGAGATGGTCGGGGCCAATTATGGCCCCCGGAAAGCCAGAAACGAAATTCGGTCCAGTAAAGTCGCAAAACGTTTACTGAAGTAGGGCGAGTAGATTTTTCATTTTTTTTTTATAATACGGTCATCAGGGACCGATCATGGATTTCTCTGTAGTGCGGTTATGGTTTGCGAGAACTGGTAGCGATTAATACGAGGGTTGTTATTTATGTATCCGGAATTGGCAACACTGGCGTTGCTAGGCCCCATCGACATATTCATCGTGGATTATATTCACAACAGTGCGTTTATCAACTCACTTCGATTTTTGGCGATGAAGTACCATCTAAAACAACTGTATATCATTGGTTTAGTGAATTCAATCGTGGCCGTCCTTTGCTCACGAACGAATTTAAAGAAGGTCGTTCAAAATCGATGGTTCTGCCAGAAAACATTGATGCTATGCGCGAACTGATAATGCAAGATCGTCATGTGACATGCCGCGAGGTTGAAGCATCCCTGGACATTAGTATAACAAGCATACACAAGTTTTTACATGAACATTTAGCCGTGAAAAAGATTTGTTCGCGTTGCATTCCGCATAATTTGACAATCGCTTAAAAACCGCTCGTATCGATTGGTGCAAAACAATACTCGAAAAATTCAATCGTGGTGCGTCAAAAGCCGTATATAACTTATACACAAGTTTTGGATCTATGCGTATAAGCCCGAAAACAAACAGCTGTCGACTGTATGGGTCTTCCAAGATGAGCCAAACCCAACAAAAGTTGTTCGTGCAAGAAGCACTTTAGAGCAAATGGTCGCCGATTTTTTTGGGATAAATGGACATGTGACTACCGTGCGACTGGAGGATACAACAGGTGAATTTTAATTTATTTTACAAATGTATTTAAAGAAACGCTTTTACATAAAGGGGCAAAAAGAATAAAGCAAAACTAAATAAATATAAGGACAAGGATAAGTAAAAAAAATCGTAAAGTCCTTCGGTCTGTGTAATAGAGACGAAAGAGGAGAAAGATTAATACAATTCTGCCAAGAAGCACAATTTGCAATCACAAATACTGATTACAAACTGCCCGGGAGAAGGCTCTACACATTAATATCTCCTGCAGATATAATTGACAACCTGGTTAGAGACCAGATGGATTACATACTAATCAATCATAGATTCAGAAACTGAATGCTATCGGCTAAAACATATCCAGCAACCGATGTCGATTCTGACCATAACCCACTTGTCTGTTCAGTTCGTATTAAACTAGGGCAATCTCCAAAAAAGTCAAATCACCAGAGATATGATCTGAATAAACTGGAAAATGCAAACAAAAGAATTCAAATACAGGAAACAGTTTGTTCAGAAATCACGAAGAACCAGTTTCAAGAAATGGAAGTAGAAGAATTGTGGGAAGAAATAAAGAGAGTAGCATCTAAAGCAAAAAAAAACAGCATTTAAGGACAGAAGGAAAACTACATGCTAAGAAACAGTAAATGACACAAGAAATTTTAGACTTGATGGAAGAACGTCGACTAGTAAAGCACAAAGATCCTGAAAATTATAGCGAAATACAACGTAAAATTAGGAAGAAAATAAGGCAAGCAAAAGAACAATATATATAACGAGCTAGTGCAAGGCAATAGAAGGCCTTATCAGCAGACATGACACGTTTAACGTATACAAGAAGATTAAAGAAGCTACTGGCAGATATAGAAAATCAGTGCCAGATATCATCAAGACCAATGATGGCGAACTAGTGATAGAAATAAAGGAAAAATTTAACGTGTGGCAAAAATATATTGAAAAGGTATTTGAAGACACAGAAAGACCGCAAAGAAAATACTTCCCTCAAACAGAAGGACCCGAAATAACGCAATCAGAAATTAAATATGTCATCAAAACAGCTAAAGGTGACAAAGCTCTTGGTCCGGATGAGATCCCTGTAGAACTTCTAAAGGTTATGGAAGAAGATTGTATCCAATTGCTAATGGCATTTTTCAACGAAATTTACAATACAGGATTTACTCCAAATGAATGGTTAGTATCAACATTTGTAACCATACCTAAAAAGTCTCACCCCCCGAATTGCGAAGACTTTAGAACGATTAGCCTCATGAGCCAGATCTTAAAGGTTTTCTTAAAAATCATTCACGTACGAATTTATAGAAAATGTGTGACAAATATGAGTGATAGTCAGTTCGGGTTCCGCATTGGTCTTGGTACACGAGAAGCTCTGTTCGCCATTCAGGTACCCTTCCAGCGTTATAAGAATATCAATTGTGACGTATTTGCCTGTTTTCTGGATTATAAAACGGCTTTTGATCGATACCAATACGATAAAATGATAACAGCGTTGAAAAAGGCAAGCACTGACTTAAGGGACATCAGAATTATTACTAATTTGTATTGGGGGCGAAAAGCGGCAGTACGAGTGGACAATCAACTTACACGACCCGTAGCGATATAGGGGGAAGTTAGGCAAGGCTGTGTGCTGCCACCTATACTATTTAATCTCTATTCAGAACATATCTTTAGAGATGCATTGAGAGGAGTTACAATTGGCATAATATACGTTACGCTGACGGTACGGTACTGATAGCAGATAACTTTGGCGATCTCCAACAGCTGCTGGACACTGTCAATGCAAAGAGCGAGGGGTTCGGCCACAAATAATCTCACGGTTAACGGCCAAACCGTTGAACGTGTCAAAAAATTCGTATACCTAGGTACTGTAATATCAGAGACTTAGGATCAATCCATTGAGATTAGAAACCGTATTGAAAGAGCCAGACATACCTTTATTAAAATGAAACTTTTCTGGTCTAATAGAAATCTGAGTCTAGAACTAAAAAAAAATGATAGTGAAAAGCTACGTATTATCCGTGCTGTTGTACGGAGTAGAGAGTTGGGCCGTGTCGAAAAATGGTGAAGACCGAATGAGACCTTTTGAAATGTGGTTATTTTGTAGAATTCTCCGATCTTTTGGGTTGATCACATCACTAACATTGAAGTACTCCGAAGAATGAAATACCAACCCGAGGTATTGACGGCAGTTACGAGACGGGAGCTTGAATACCTTGGGCACGTCATGAGAAATGGAGAAAAATATCGTCTTCTACAAAATATCATACAGGTAAGGGTTGAAGGAAAAAGAGGTTCTGGCAGAAAAATAATTTCGTGGCTGGAAATCTAGGCCAATGGTTTGGAGTTACCTCAGTAAAATTGTTCCGCTGTGCAGCAAACAAAATCCGCATCGCCATGGTGATTGCCAACATCCGGAACGGATAAGGCAGAGAAAGAAAAAGAAATAAATATGTTTGTAACGCTATTCTAAATGTAAGAAACTAAAATATAACCGACATCTAATTGGTTATTATTAGAATTGTTATTTGTTCATAAGGTTCTAAATTCCAAATTCCAGCGTCGCTCTGGCCTGCGCGGCTACCCAGCGATCGCCGAAGGCCCGTCAAGGGCTTTGGTCTATCGTTTAAAAAAATAATGACAAAGATACCTGTCTTAAAACAATATATCTTTTGCTGGTGGCCTTCAAGCTTGCCAAACAGACAGTGCTACATTTTTACGAGCCTTCGCGTTTTTGTATTTCCTGTGAGCAATTAACCTTCTGCAAGGGTATCAGGTATTTGAAGAGTTTTACGCTATGTGGGTCTCTAAAGTTTTCTGTTCTGAACCTTTTACAGATTGTCAGAATCTAAAGAATATTTACGTTTAATTTATTTCTTTATAACTCATAAAAACCTCTCCTATAAGCAACATGAGTGTCTCCTTCATTTTTCTAAAATCTAAAATGGTTTATTCAAGGTGCATATGTCTTTAAACGTCCTTAAAGTACTTTTAAGATGTCCTTAAATGTGCATGATTCTTGAAGAACGTTTCACAAACAAAAGTTTTTCAGAATATGACATGAAACGTTTCAAAAAGAAAATTAGGAACGCATTTGGGATGACCATTGATATGTTGTAAAAGAATCTTTTAGGAATGTTTTTAATCTACTACGTCCAAGATTGTAACAAAATTGTTTTCGGGGGGGGGTACCATAGTAATTTTAGTAATAGTAGCATATTGACCAAAACTGTAAAAAATTGTAAGTTGGACTAGGTCGGATTCTTGCGGAAACCATTCTAGTAATATTCCAAGTTCCTTTGGGTTTTGCAATTTTCGTGGCTTTTATTGGCCTTAAGTGTTTCTGAGCGGGCACATGCACCGTGGATTTTTCTATTCATTGAATAGTTATGTTGCTAACTTTGACTTAAGCTCTTTACTTGAAATTAGCTTATTTATATTATTTATTTATTTATTTAAATTACCTTTTGTTCTGTAAAAAACTACGTATAGCCCCCAACTCTTTTACCAACGATAAAGGTTAAACTCAAAACAAACAATTTATTCGAGTTTATTCAATTTGGTGCAATTTACAGATTAGTAACTGAGTCTCATCAACTCTAACCGAGCCCTCTGAGAGTACAGGTCCTCAGATACGTACCTTAATGCTATGGAAAAGTTTCTTGTTTTATAACTACAACATAATGTTTTGTAAAAGACATCCGACTTAATCTAAGGCTAAGACTATGTAAAACATATCAAGCTGATTATTAGCAAGCAAACTAGCTTTATTTCTGCAGAATTAAAAAGAAATTATTACATTCTAACAATTATTTTTTGTTGTTTAGAATATACAAATTGCATTTAACACAATTTCAAATTAATTTTGTTTTATCGTAAGGAGGATTGATATCCTTGAGAAATTAAGTTTGGGGTTTCCATTAATTGGATCTCTATTATTAACAAAAGGATTTATTCTATGTACAGAATTTTGCATAAATAATGTTGTAGTTTATTTTATAATGAGACGGTTAATCAAAGGTACAAAGTACGAGAGTGATCTGAAAAGTTTCCGACCTAACAAAGATACAAGACATTTTTTCTAAAAATTTGTTTTTATTTTTCAACATAGTCTCCTTGTAACTCTACACACTTCTCCCAGCGATGCTCCCATCTCTGTAACCCGTCCAAATAGTACTCGGCATTTTTCTCTGCAAAATAATTGTTCACGAAGGTGATTGCCTTTTCATTTGACGAAAATCTTTGTCCTCCGAGCGCAATTTTTAGATGAGGGAACAAAGAAGTCGCTTGGGGCTAGATCTGGTGAGTAA
>VTPC01090039.1:611503-654662 GCA_011009095.1 Ignelater luminosus
AGCCGAAAAACAGTTCTTGCTTTTTTTGGAGCCGGTTCCCCCTTTGTCAAGTAATGATGCATAGTATGCTCCTGTAATGGTTTTTCCTTTTTGAAGATAATCGATTAAAATAACTCCATGACTATCCCAAAAAAAGGTCGCCATCACTTTCCCAGCCGAAAAACAGTTCTTGCTTTTTTTGGAGCCGGTTCCCCCTTTGCAGTCCACTGTTTGGACTGTATTTTTGTTTCGGGCGTATAATGGTGTATCCAAGTTTCATCTACAGTAATTAATCGGCGCCAAAACTCGGATTTATTTCGCCTAAACTGCGCCAAAAGAGCGTTGGAAATATTCATTCGAACACGTTTTTGGTCTAACGTGAGCAAACGCGGCACCCAACGCGCGGACAGCTTTCTCATGCCTAAATGTTGATTTAATATGTGACAAACACGTTCTTTTGACATGTTCATAACCTCTGCTATCTCTCTCACTTTAATTCGGCGGTCGTCTAGCACCATTTGGTAAACTTTGGCGATGTTTTCGTCGGTAGTTGCAGTTTTTGGACGTCCCGAACGTTCATCGTCTCCCAAGCTCTTACGGCCACGTTTAAATTCAGCAGCCCAAAATTTCACTGTGGTAAATGATGGTGCAGAGTCCCCATACACAGAATCCAACTCATCTTTTATTTGCGAAGGCGTATTGCCTTTCAAAAACAAATATTTAATGACAGCTCGATACTCGATTTTGTCCATTTTCACAAAAAAACTCACATCAACTCACTCAAACGACTGTTACATAAAAGCTGCGCGTCCAAAATGGCTGAAACTTTGGTGAGTAACTGTCAACAAATGAAGAACGAAATTCAGTAGCTTTTATTTACGAGTGCTGCCATCTTCACGTTGAGGTCGGAAACGTTTCAGACCACCCTCGTATACAGAGTTTTAACTTGCAGGGAAATTCATTTTGCATTTGTATAATAATTAATGCCAAAGTGAATTTTGCATTTTTGATTAAGGGTTTCATTAAAAAACATACTGCAACATTTAACTTCTCCATAACTAAAATTTCTTAACTAATATTTTTTGAGCTGGATTTTTTTATGTATTATCACTCTCACTAATAATTAGAAATTCTAAAGAATGGCTTTTTGAAAACTAATTTCATTCTTCCATCTTTGAAATATTACTATAGTTAAGTTTATTTTTAATATTAAAGCTTACTGTAATGTTTTCTTTTTGTTTATTAATTGTAGATTTGATCCTCGACAAGGAAGTTGGCATGCAGTACCATCTATGTCATCTCGAAGAAGCAGTTGTGGTGTAGCAGCATTAGAAGGATATTTATATTGTATTGGAGGTAACATAATAATACACTTAAATGTCTAAATCACACTTAATAATTTCTCTTAAAGGCAATGATGGAACAATGTGCATGTCTAGTGGAGAAAGATTTAATGTTCGTAAAAATGCTTGGGAACCAATCACAGCTATGCATAATAGAAGGTAATTTAATTTTTTTATAAATTAACTACAACTAAGTATTTTAAACGTTAATTGTAGATCCACCCATGAAGTTGTTGCAATAGATGGATGTATTTATGCTCTTGGAGGTAACGATGGCTCATCAAGTTTAAACTCAGTTGAAATGTTTGACCCAAAATCAAACAAATGGACGCTTCTTTCATCGATGGTAACCAGGAGAAGTTCAGTCGGTGCAGCTGTTTTGGATTGTATTAATATAGAACATGTTTTGAGATCAACTAAAAGTTGACAAGATTATACCTAAATAATTTTATTTTACATAATGTTAAACATCTACAAATTTGTGTGTCTGAGGAATTTTATATGTGACTTGTTTTATAATATGCTGACTAAAGTGGTTACAAGATACCAAAAAAATAGATGTAAAATCTAATTAATAAATTTCTACTATTATTATTTTTAATCTACTGTCAATTTGTATTCTTTTTAATATACAGGATGGTCTTTAAATTATACAGGGTATCCTAGATTCGATAGCATTAAATGAACATCTTTGTTATTAATTCAGTAAATTTGGAACATCCTGTACCTCTTTAGAATTTCTTTATTTATATAATCAAGAACTTTTAAAAATCATTTAAAATAGAGGCTAGTCTTCTCACGTATGAACATTTATTATTTACCATATGGACCATCTTTCAAATCAAATAATAAATTAAAAAGTTTTCTATTTCTCACTTTTCATTTATTACTTCATTTTTAAAAACTATAACTCTGATAAAGATCAATTCTAATTAAGGTTTAAGCAGCAAATTCAAAACGGCTTTTTGGGAAAAGTCTATTATGAATTGAATGCAACGCACTGTTACATATCAGAAGATTTTACTTTAAAAATTTTGATTTAATCTTGATTACAGTTTCTTTCAATTTAATTTTCTTTTATTAACTAAGTGTAGCATTTATGGAAAATAAGTTTTCTTTATTTAAGGATCTTAATAAATTAAACGTATAGGACACCCTGTATATTAAGAAGAATTATTGCGCTAATTTTTCCAAGTACAAAAATCTGTAGTTTTTAACATTTGTATCCAACCACCTAATAATTAATTCCATTTTTATATCAGATACTATCGTTTTATACAAGGAAAGTCACACAAAAAAGCATTTATAATTGCATGAGCAGTGAACATTAAAAGCTTTATATTTCATGTGCTTTATTAATTAAAAATCAACATCGCCGTTTCTGTGATAAATCTATCTACGAAATACTATAAAATACCATTACATTAAAAAAAAAATGAAAAACGAATGGTTTTAAAAAGACATTTTGCATTTTGCTTGATATAATTGTCAATTTGCTAGCTAAAAGCATTAACGAATAAAAAATGTTAATATATAATGTGCGTGTTATGCTTTATTATAAAAGAATATTTATGTTTGCGTTAATGTTCGTGAAGTAAAAAATATTAACTGTGAAGAATATGCTACATATTATTACAGAGATATGAGGGTGGAATATATTGCAATGCCAGTATTACATTAACTTTGTTTTATTTTAAATTTATGTAAATGATTATCAAACGAAAGTCTAAAATGCAAGGTGTAGAGTTTAATGAAAATTTTTAGATAAATATGTGACAAATGAACCCGTTTCTTCTATTCTTCTAATGTGAATAGACGTGGTGGTATTGCTAATTTAACGGAAATGTTTTGTCACCATTATCTAAAAATTTGTCTAATATATTGGATAGATATAAAAGATGATTTCTGATGGATAGTTTGGGACCATACCTATTTTAGTTCAGTTTGTTTGTTATTATTATCTGTAAGAAGAATTTAATTGTTGTATACGAATCAAGTCAAATTTTAGTAGGCAATAATATTTTCTGAATTTCTTCATTTAAAATGTTATTTTACTATGTATACTAAAGATAATTTTGTGCCAAAAACTATTAAAACGAATTGAAAACAATAAATATTTTCTTTCTTTTGTATGTTTTATTATTTATGTTATTGCAAATTTAATACTTATAAGTACAAAGTAAAATTTAAGAAAATCATAAATATTTAAATGAATGTTTACTTTTGGCACTAATATGTTAAGAAAGGAAGTTGATAAGTAGAAAAGCACCATAGTATGTATATTGAAAGATATTTACACATGTAAGTAGGTGTCAATAATCTCAGCTCAATGGTTTTTCTTTATAATTTTGAGTCATGTTAGAATTAAGAAAAGACAAGTGCATTTTATTTGGTTAAATCAGAAATTGTGAAGAATTAAGTAATGTAAGCAAAAGAACGAAATGATAACAATAAAGACAATTTAAATAAGCTTCTATATATAAGAACCTCGTTTTCTAGCACTGCCATTTTAAAGATGCATCAAATTGATTTTGTTACATGTATTACATTTTACATTGTTCTTTTTTTTAAATAAAGGCTATAAGCTATGCTGTAGTTTGTTTGTAGTAGTAGATTTCTTTAGTCATTTTTATGCAAAGTCTTAAAATATAGTTGTTACTTAACTTAATTATTATTATTAACTGGTTGGATAGTTTTTCAACAATAACTTTCTAATTGTCTATTATGTCATTTAACATTTACAAGCCTGCACAGTAGATAAATAAGCCACAGGTATAGACAAAATTAAATCTAAGTACACATTAAGTTTTCATTAAAGGATTTCCCTAAAGTTAGAGAAAGAGCACAATTATCAAAATAATTGTTTCTTATGTAATTGTTGCATACCAATGTTTAAGGCCACTTATATTTTACATAAATATATATGCAACTGGTAATAAACAGTAAAAAATAAAATTAACTCTCAGTTAATTTAACCCAAAACAATAATTACAAGAGTGGCAAAAGAAGTATGTGGGGTGAATAAGACAACTAACAAAAAGAAATTAACACATTGGTGGAACAGCGAAATAAAACAAGAAAACAAGAAAACAACGGCTATGGCAACGATATCCAGGAAATAACAAAAAACAGAAAGACTACATGTTATACAAAAATCAAAAAGAAAAAGTTAAGACAGAGGTAAAGGAAGCAAAGGCAGGATCATGTGAGGAGTTTGGAATAAACATGGGAAACAATGCTACCGGAAATGCGAAAATGCTTTATCACGTACTAAGAGGACTGAGAAAAAAAAAGAATAGCACAATAAGAAACGTAAAGGATAAAGAAAGTAACATAATAGAAAGATGGAGAGAATACTATAAAGAATTGCTAGGAGCGGAGGATGAACTGATTGATGAACAAGTGACAGAACAAGACCAAAATACATAAGATCACATAACACAAGAAAACGAAAAAGAAGGAAAATAAATTAATAGACCAGAAGTAATAAGAGCAATGCAAAAGATTAAAAGTGGAAAAGCACCAAGAATGGACGGGCTAGCAACAAATAACAAAGTATACACGGGAGCAGGGGATTTAGAGAAAGCTTTCGATAGTATAAAAAAGGAAGAAATCTAAAAAGAGTTAATTAAAAGAAGTGCGAACAGAAAACTAATTGAAGTGACTAAAAGTATATACTCAAGAATCGAAAATGTAGTACGAGTAAATAGGAAAAAATTTGATAGCTTCATAACAAGACGAGGAGTGAGACAAGGAGGTGTGCTGAATTCACTACTCTTTATCACGATAATAGACGAAATATCCAAAGAGGTAAATCAAGGCCTAAAGAAAACTCAAATAGGATACAGTAACATCAGTCAGTATTCCTAAATGAACTATTATACGCAGATGACTTATTGCGACAAATAGCAAAGTCCTACAGGAAAAGATAGAGAAATGGAATATAAGTATGAGTAAATATGAACTAAGAATAGACATACAGAAGGCAGAGATTATGGAAATTGCAAACAAAGAAGAAGAGGTAAGAATACAAGTAAGAGGAGAAGAAATAAAGAGGCTAATAGACTAAAATACCTAGGAACATATACACGACCAGATAGAAGACTCGAGGAAGAGATTGGGGGCAGGATACAAAAGTCCATGACGTTGTACAGAACTTTATACTAACCATTTTTCAACAAAAAATAAATAACAACAAAAACTAAGATACGAATATTTGAATTAGTGTTAACGCCTGTACTCATGTGTGGAAATGAGTCCTGGGTCCTAACTAAGAAACTCAAACAGAAACTCAGTTCGTACGAGATAAAAATATTCAGAAAAATTGCGGGAGTGACAAGATTAGACAAAATAAGAAGTGAGGTAATACGAAAAGAGCTAAATATAATAAAATAAGTGCAAATAGTGCAAAAAACTGAAAGACAACAACTAAGATGGTTCGGACATATGGTACGAATGGAAGAAAAGAGAGTGGTAAATGAGATATGGGAGATGGAAGTAGCAGCCAAGAAAAAGAAAGGCAGGACAAGGAGAAAGTGGAATGCAGAAGTAGCAGAGGCACTCAGGAAACGAAGACTAACGTGGACCCAAGCGAAAAGAGAGGCAACAAACAGAAGCAAGTGGAAAAAGATAGTCACCTCTCCACCTACGGTAGATGAGGACACGGATAAGTAAGTAAGTAAGTAATTTAACCCATTAAGACACATTTTTTTCAAATTTTAAAATGTAAATTACTTATGTAACTTAGAAGTTTTTCTTATTACTGGGAATGTAATTTGTTTGGTTTGCTAATTACCTAAATATCAACTGTCATCGTTTAAGGACGCTGGGCGGTCGAATATGAACATATCTATACTCAATAAATAATTTGAATTTTACTTTCAACATTCAACGTTTATTTTTATAATTTACATTGTAGATGGTAGTTTATTTTAGATGTTTATTATGATGTTTAAAAAAGCAAGACATACACAAAGTTATGTTGCATTTCTTACAAAACGTACGCGGTTCTTCTTTGCACCCTACGTACTGACATCTTTGTTATTTTTCTCGTTTTCTCAAAATGTGACCCTTCTTCATCAAATCTGACGTCGTAAGAAAGACTGGCTTCCGATGTAGATGGCAAGCTAACTGGATTTGCCTTCAATTAACGTTTTACGTAGTGTGCTAAAATTTGCCTAAATTCTTTTATGGAAATTTGACCATCGAGGTGCATTTTGTTATGCCAACCCTACACTGTGCATTGTAAACGATTTGATACAACTACATTTAAACGCTTCAAATAGATATTCTGCTACATCTTTATGTTACACTGTTAAATACGGTTGTCACGTGTAGTTGCCTGTGATGATTTCGAGGTTATGTTAAATGCTTGAATTGGAGAACAGTGGTGAAAATCATTATAGGAAAGGTTAGTATAAAGTATTTCAATAATTATTTTACATTATTCAAATCTTTCGCAAAACGATTGTCTTTGAATCAGACGTTTTATATCTGATACATTGTGCGTTTAAAAGGCCGGGTTGCACAAAGCTTTGTTAAATGCTTGATTGATTGATCAACCACTTGTTCAATTTATTAACCAATCAGAAGTAGCGAAATATTCAGACTTATCCAATCAGATCTGCTGATTAAGTGATCAAATTGATCAATGATCAAATTATTTTTGTGCAGCCGAGCGAAGTGGATCATTTTTATTGTAGTCGAAATATTATACCGAATACTGCTAATAAGTATCTAACAGATAAGGAATTAGAAGAGATACTTTCACATTAATCAGAAAGTGAAGATGATTTCGACATCGAGGAAGGTGATGAAGAAAGTGAGATAGATCAAGAAAAAAGAAATTCCATATTGAACATGGCCGTTCAATTTAAAGGAGGATTGGTGTTTCCAAACGATGTCAAAGAAGTCGGAAATACTGAATATGATAGTCAAAGGGATGAAGTCAATGAATAACAGAGAGTAGAAGACAAGGATCAACAATCACAAAGAAAGAGGATTTAAAAAATCAAATTAAAACCCTAAGAAAAAGGCAAATAATTCAAAGAAAAGTATAAAAGTATTATTTGGAGGAAAAGAAATTTGAAACTCAATGACAACGCTGTATAACTGAACAAGATATAAGGCAATTTATTAGTAAGTATTTGTATTTATATGTCTTTGGTGCACGTGCCTGATGTGAGAAGTTACTGGTTTTCCACACTTGGCTTTGACAAAATCAGGGAAACAATGAGTTATAACGAATTTGTAAAAGTTAGGCGCCTTCTACATTTCAACAATAATTTAAATATGAAACCAAGAAATTATCCCGATCATAACCGGTTGTACAAATTACGTCCGGTAATTGATATATTAAACGAAAGATTCCAATTTATTTCACTGCAACAGTATCTTTGTGTAGCTGAACAATTATGTGCAACAAAGGACAGACATTATTTATTTACTACCTGCAAACGGTAATTACTAAGGGTACATTGTCTTCGTCATCGAATGGCACGTCTAATTCTGTTGTCCCAGCAGCATCCAAAATTTCAAAGAACAGAAGAAAATTGTAATTGACGCAGTAGAAAGAAAGAAAAAGAAGAAGAATTCAATAAGAATATGGAATCTAACTATAAGAAAAATGAGAAACTGCTTTACAGGATCTTAAAGAAAATGAGGAAAGAAGAGAAATAAGGCAGTAAGGTACATCAGAAATAGAGATATAAAGTTAAATAAAAACAAGGTAATTGAATATTGTGGTTCAACCATTTAAGTAGGTGCTGGAGGATGATGAAACAACAATACGCACAACTATCTAGGTCTAAGTTAAAAAAGAAAATGAGATGTGTAAAAATGCAAAAATTAGAAGATAATGGGATGATGCCAGTCTGTGAGGTAATTAACGTGATGTGGAAGAATAAGACTGTTTCAAGAGATTGGGAAATTGAAGTTATCTTGCTCATAAATTAAAAAGAAGGATACTACTATAAGTGCGATAGCTATAGGGAAAGGTTCAGAAAAAAATCAAATTGGCAGAAATATTCTAACAATTTAAACAGCGTTCCAGAGTCTGTCAGACTGATTGATAAGAATCTTAAACTGTAACAGACAATAAGATTGCTACAAATACCAAATGAGTCCTGAACAGTAACGAGGGCGAGATTATTAAAGTGAACAGAGTCCAAAAACATCAGTTTCTTCAACTGGCCCAGACAGAATAAATATTTTTGCAGCTGCTAGTCTCCATCAGTCTAACCTGCTTTCTTTTTAAATCTTTGTCAAAAATTGTTGATAGACGCCCATTGCAAGAAGCTCTAACTGTCTATCTTTTCTATAAAGATCGATGTACCTTCCGGTAGACCAATGAAAACCGTACTAGCCGTCGTGAGTAAAATAAGAAAGTCTTTGTATCATAAAGAAGGATTCTTACAGTGTTTTTCCACGATAAGGGAGCTTTTGACAGAAAGAAAACGGCTACAATTTACGAGATTCTGCAAAGGGTAAAGTTGGCATTATAAGATAAAAAAAGCGTTAAGACTACTTTATGAGACTGCTAGGTAGATATTTAAGGTAAACTCAAAAGCATCCGCCTATCACCCCACTTCTGGTGTATGATAATGGATGATATTTTAAAGCAAGCATACGTAGATTATAGACCGGTTGATTTCTAAACGTAGTTTTTGACCGAATACAAGTAAATAGGATTATCGAAAGATAGTGTAATGAGAAAGGCCTCTCAATCCATCTATCTTTGACTGATATCGTGCCTTCCCCAAGGGCCTTAAGAGAACCAATATTGTACGGAAGTACTATAAGGCTTGCGAAGACAGTCAAGTACGTAGAGACGGCAGGAAATCAAACTGCAAGTAGCACGTCGATAAGAACGTAATCGCAATGTTTTGGCAGCTGCGCCGAGTGGTAAGTAAGAGTCTGATACTACTAGTATTAGCTCAAGGATGCAATAAGGCTCAGTATTTCAATGGCCTACTGTGTATTGCACATCGTTATTGCCCATAGCTAAGATCCAACTATTAGTTATGAAAGCAAATTTTTTTCCACGAGGGTGCAAAAGATTAATAAAAGCTAAGGTAGCACTGGCTTAAAAGTCATAGGATTTCCTCTAAACATCTAGGCGACCGCCAGCCATGGGGCCTGCCATCTAGCTTCTTCCGCGACTCCTGACCTAACGTTTGCGAAGCCAAAAGAATACAACTATCGAATCATAATAGATGCAATGAGAACGGATCAACTCCTACAGCCGCATCTAAGGTGCTATTAGGGCTATCGGATCTTTCAACTGGAATAGAAAAGGAAATGGAACACATAAGGATAGCACAATTAGTAGAAAAATAAGTACCTCTATTAATGTACAGGGTAATCAAGACTGAAGATTGGTTGCGTAAAAAGCTTTTCCAATCCCAATCAAACAAAGTGAGAATGCAGACAAATCAACTTCTAGGATTCGCTGATTTTTTACAAGAATGCGTTACCTATAGATATGGCAGACAGCTCTTGGGAACAGGTATGAAAAACTAAAAACCAAAGCTTTTTTTTGTGGATTTTAAGGCAACAGATTACGTAAGCCCTGAACGTATGAGCTCATGAGATTCAAACATTTTGCCGTAAGTTTGATTCGATTTATTTCAACCAATTTTATAGTAGTCTCACATTAAGACGTTAACATACATGATAGGAAAATAAGGAGCAAATATTACAGACACCGTGGTACATAGGCGAGACATTGATAGCTGCTGAATTGGTTATACTTATAGATAACATTGACTTTTATGAAAAACAACCATGAAAGAGGGTCGTGAGTGTTGCTCTGTCATGCATAAGACTTTTGTTATTGTCAGTAAATTACAAACAAATTGGAAGACTTTGTATATTTAGTATGTCATTGAAACTTTTTCAAGGTTTCGATTTATCATGTAGACTTTTAAAATTTCATTATTTTATTTTTAAATATGGATTATTTTCTGATATAGTGTGTATAGCAAATAATGTAACAAACAGTAGTTCTAGTAAATACTAAAATAGAGAATTTTTACCTGTGAATTTTATAAACTAACAGGAAATTAATTAAAAACTTAAAACGTGTATTTTAATACAGATGGGGAATATAATATTTTAATTAATATAAGCAATGCTGTAGAAGATATTTTATATTTATATTTAGCTTGTTACGGTAGATAATGAGGTTCTAGGGCAGAGGTTGTTTTCAAACAGAACAGCAATAATTTCCATGGAATTAACTCTATTTAAAGTATAATAAGTACCTAATTAAGGAGACTAGGAAGATTCCTTTTTTAAATTTATTTCTCTTGACGATTGGAATAGAATCAGGGAAATTAAATGATAATTAGCTTGGTAATCCAATAATTGGTGCGTTTTTTGTTTGTGAGTAAATGTAAATTTAATTAACGGACATTCAAGCATCTAAAAAAAGATAGTTTTAAACACAAAATAATAATAAATTAAATTGCCAGAGTCATTTTCAATACAAATAAACTAAGACTTTATTGTAGATGCACTTTAAAATAAGAAAAGGTGAGGATGTTTGAACTTAATCCATTTTTAATCTTGTTAATCTAAAATTCTGATTGTCGGGACTTATGTTCGTTCTTAGTTTTGATAAAAAGTAGGAACATAATTTTGTAATAATTTTTTTTTTATTATTTACCTATACAGTTTGTTAATATTATAATAAGTACATACCAGTAATATAACAGAAAAAGGTTAAAATTGTTTCGACTATAATGTCTGGAAGAAACCGATTATCTCATGATAATAAAAAGCTATTACTTAAATATGTTGAAGCTATTTAAAATTAATATTTTTCATTTCCATTCGTCATAATGTAATTTTATTGTTTCTTCTTATTGGTAAACTTAAACAGAAATTTAAATTTCACTTTTTCCATTGACCCCCAAAGCAATTAGCAGAAAATCATTAAAACGTGATTACACATTACCTTAAATTTAGACACTTGTTGAAAAGCATAAAAGGTTAGATTTGGATATTTGCCTTCATTATAGTATTGTAACTGGTGCTAGGTAGGTATCGAAAGGAAGCAAGGATGAATTTTATTAGTTTATTTATTACTGTGTGTATTATCTCCTCACCATTGTATTGTGCACATTTACGTAAGTTTTTATTAATTCTTTAAAACTTTAAATTCTAATTGAATTTTAATTTTTGTTAGCGTCAGAATTAAAGGCGTGTAGTAGATCTGAACCAGATTTTAGTGAATGTCTTAAAGCAAGCGTAGAAGATGCTTTAAGAAAATTTGGTAATGGTAAGTTTAACATTATCGTGTACAAGCAAAACCTAATAACGAAGAGAATATTTGTTTATAGGAAATAAGCAATTAGGAGTTCCACCACTCGAACCCCTTTATATCGAGTCAATTAGTGTAGGACGAATACCAACTTCTTCAGTTAGTATCGACCAGAAATTTAGCCACGTAAAATTGCACGGACTTTCTAAATCCAAAATTAATAAAGTCGAGTAAGTAACCTTTCAGAAAATTTCCAATTATGGGTATTAATTAAAAACTTACGTCTTTATTTCTAGAGTCAATCCTGCTAATTTCAGTTTATATGTAGAAGCTTTCACCCCGCTATTAAGAACCGAAGCTGACTTTGAGATAAAAGGACAATTATTAATTTTTCCAGTTAATGGAAAAGGGCCTAGTAATGTAACCATGAGTAAGCTTTTATTATATTTTTACACATTAATTCTTTATTTATTTATTTCCTTTTTAAGCCAACCTAAAATCTTACCACAGAATGGACTCCGAAATGTTTACAAAAAAGGAAAAAAATTATCTCCGTTTGACTAATTATAAAATAACAGTTAAACCAGAAAAGATCCATTATAAATTTGATGACCTTTTGGGAGGTGGTCCAAATGCTAGAATAAGCCAGCAAATACATACAGTAATCAATGATAACTCACTTGCTATATTTGAAGAAGTTCGTGCTGCCACAGAAGAAAGCTACGGTATTATATTCAAAGAAATTGCAAATAAGATCTTTACTAAAGTACCATTAGATGAGATTTACAAAATCTAAATAGCTTTCCAGTTACAATAAATTTTAATGTGCATAATATAGTGTAGTCAAATAAATTTGTATTTTTTCTAAGTTGATTTTTATTCCTTATTCATGTCCAAGAGTTGTCTTCGATCTTTTATAGGTTAACCATACCACCACTTACGGCATATAGAAATGCTTAAATAATTATTACTTGTTATTGTAAACAATTAAAAATAACTAAAATAAACAAAATTTACCTCTGGGTCAGCTTGATGGGCACAGGCAAAGAGATTGTAAGTCCTTTCACATTCTTGAGTTCCTACGATTTTTTAGTGTATTTAGATATAATCACATACTGTATAAAGGAATATAAACAGAATTACCTTCTGGAATATTGCGACAGCTATTTACCATATGCTCTACATATGCTTTAATCTGTGGATGGGCACCGTCAATTAATTTGTCGTAAAAAGGGACTTCGTCTTCTCCAGCCTGGAATAAAAAAAAGAAAAATCATAGAAAAGTATTCATCAACTGATTAGTTTTTAGTTTTATAGAATTCAAAGTTTCAATCTTTATTTTAACACTTTCATTTCAATTTGCACAGTACTGAAGTGAGTTTGTTTTAAGTTACAATATCATGCGATAGAATTATCTTATTTTAGACTTTATCATTGAGATATTGAAAACTGCATGTTTCTGTAGTTAGGAATCAGCTGGAACGTTAGAAAGTTACCTAAAAGATCGATGAATTTGAAGACCCAACCTGCAAAAACTTTGACAAATAAAGAATAGTAAATAAATGCTTTTTAGCATTAATAATTGTTTGTAAAATGAAATCCAAAAGCCTTGGGATAATAAGATTAGCAAACTACATCCTTATTACCATAAAAAACTTCTTTCGAAACTCTTAAAAGTATAAGTTCATCTTCGATTCTACAAAATCATCAGCGGTTGCCGATCCCAAAACAAAAACGGCATATAAACGTCTGTCTGTAGTGTTTGTAGTTGCTGGTAGCTCGCAACACATTGTAAACTTTAAGTTTAGCAAAGTTCATTCTTCTTTTAAAGATTACCAGAAAAAACTTCTTTCGAAACTCTTTAAAAGTATAAGTTTATCGTCAGTTCTTCAGAATCATCAACGGTTCCCGATCCCATAACCAAGACAGCGTATGAATGCCTATCTGTCGTTTTTGCAGTAAAAATAGTTTGCAACACACTGTAGTCAAAATCGCAAAAACTTTAATCACAGAAATTACCACGAAGAACTTCTTTCAAAGATCTTAAAAGTATAAGTTCATCATCAGTTCTTCAAAACCATCAATGGTTTGCAATTCCAAAACTATAAGGCAGCATACGAGTGCCTCTCTCTGGCGTTTTAATGGTATATAGTTTGCTGCACATTATGGTTCAAAACTTCAACAACCGGTGCTCTGCGCTTTGGTGATTTCATTCTTTTACTGTAATGAAATTCTTTGCCTTGTAGACCAGTTGGTTGAAACAAGGATTCTAATGATTGGACTGACCCAGATAGAAACTAAATTCAGATAAAGATAATAAAACCAAATACTAATGAGTCTTATTTGCTTAACTTTAAAAGATACCTTTTCAAAGGTTTTTTGGAGATCTCCAACCGTGCATGACTCTTATTTACATTCCCGTGATATATTCCTATCAATAAAGTACTCGTAAATGAAGCTGTTTCAAGAGAAAAAGACCGTCTATTGAATAATGCTTCGAGTAAAAATCTAAAATATTTTTCCTCTTCGAAAGAACTTTGGATTCTAGAGCAGGCAAATTATTGTTGTGGGCGTATAGGTTCTATGCCCCTTTAACCACGAATAAAATTAAAATAGAGATTTTGTCAGAAATCGTGAGGGATAATTTCCAGTAAAATAATTTTGTGGCGTTGTCTTTTTTAGAACAGTTTCTATTCTGTCGCAATCTATAAAACCTTTTAAGTGGTCGGTATCTGTAGAAACCATTGATTGGAAAAAGACTTGGAGGTGTTATTAACCAACTGATAGAAATCAACAAACTATCTTTTGACACTTTGTTGTATTGTTTTGCGTTCAAAGAAACGTCTCTAATATACTCTGAATCCTGACTTAGATATGTGAAAATTTACAAGTCTTTATTTCTTTTACTATTTGACAAAGATGATCCCTAGGTTCTGATGCTGGAGTAATTAATCGTTCTTGAAAAAGCTGAGGATCGCATATTCTCAGCTTGACCATCAAAACAGTCATCAGGAATTTACTTATCAATTTGTTGGTGTCATTGTGTAAAACGAACTGTATTTTGAGTGATGTAATTGTTGTTTATATAATTTTTGTTATTTCTAAATAGTAATGTATGTTTTAGGCAGCTGATAATCGTAAGTATTAAAGAGTGATGTCAAGTAAGTCCAAACCACCCCAACTTTATTGTAACCAAGTAGGAAACGCTTTTTTGTAGTTAACAAGGTTATGAGATGACTGATACCGCAATTTTTAAAATCCACAAAATGGTTAATGCTCGAGTTTTGATTATACAGTTCAGGCCTTATAGGGTCTATCGTGAGATTCTGAAACCGAGTACCGAGTAACAACGCGATTAATGTGCATATAATTTTGACAAAAATATATCAATGGGGTCATTTCCTGAAATGGATATATTGAAATCTAAACAGATATTATCATTCTAGGCAGAATATATAGTTAATATCCATTAACAGTTTTTTCCGTAATATGATAACTAAAGAGTTATAAGGAAATAAAATAATTTTTCTTTACTAGTGACGTCACAGTTCGTCGGTAGACGGTCTGTACAAATAGTAGAGCTGACAACGTCGCAATCGCATTGTTGTGTCTTTGCTGTCATTCGTTAGTTGTCGGGTTTCTCCGCTTTGTCGATTTCAACCAAAGATAATATAATTATCTGTACTTTTTACGTCTGTTATTGACTATTGTTTTGTGATTTAGTGGTTAGCGTATTTGTATAAAACGTTATAAATATAATATATAATATATATAATAGCATAATACCGCATAACCTCAACAATAAAATTCAAACTTCTAAGCGCTTCCTATATTACCGACAGCACTCCCGTTTTCAGCGTTGTCATATCGTCAAAGACTTGTGACGTCACAGGAGTAGCAGGAAAAGTTTTTTTAAACTTTAAATTGAAAAAAAAAGTGAAAATAGAAGCAGAAGAAATCTGAAAAAAACCAGCGTTAATTTAAAGCGAAAGCAACCCAAATAAGCAAAAATAATATTTTAGGAAACGATCCCAACCAACTAAGGAACGATACCAGCTTACGAGAGAACGTGTATCAGTCTCTCGACTTTTTTGTAGGTAAAAGAGTTATGACACGACTCATTTCACAATTTTTAAAATTTGCAGGGTCATTAATATATTGTTTATTGTTATTAATTATACAGTAAAGGTCTTACTAGTTCAGGCCTTATATAGTCTATCGTGAGATTCCTAAACCGAATACCGGGTAACAACACGTTTAATGTACATATAATTTTGACAAAAATAGATCAATTTAGACTTTGGAAAATATTCTAGATTTCGCCAAATACCGTGTTAAGCAAAGTTTTGTTTAAGCCTAGAGCAAACAATTGATTGGTATTTCATTACTGATGATTAGCGAAATGATTAGAAATGCGAATTTGACCGTAACAAATGATGGAGAGTTGGTTAGATAATTGCAACACAGCTCAGGTCTTTAAACACAATCTACAGCCTGAAAATTAAGATTTTTGTTAATTTATGTTGGCGTCATATTAACTTTTCACGTTGTTTTCAAAATTAATACTTACTAGATTTTGTTTATTGTACTCTAAATAATAATTACAATTAAATTTTAGTTCAAACTCTAAACGTTTCACATTAGAACTGCAATATCAAATCAAAGATAATTTATGTACATATATTCTAAATAAGCCCGATCTTAATTATTTTACCATTAGTGCAAGAAGTATGCATTAGCATTTGCAAAATTTTGAAAAGAAAATTTAAAAACTCACCCATCCTCCTTCAATCATAATGCACTTCATGTAACACTAAAAAATTTTCGTATGATTATATTTATAGCTTTTTAAATTTGCAAAGGCGCTTACCATTGCTTCTGGTGATTTATTTGAAAAATCATAATTTTTATTTATATCTGAAAATATTTAAAGTTATAAACTAATTCAACTGCCGCATTTTCAAATAACTTTACCATCAGGTACACCAACTTTCTTCACACAAGTATCGTGCAACCCTTTTAAAAATACCTTCACTTCTTCTGGTAGGTACTACAAATTGTTTAGTAGACAAATAGTTTTTAACATAATAAGAAATCATTTCTAGTAAGCTTACTTACGTCTTGACCAAGGCTATTTGGCAAAAATACGCATAAGGCATATAGACTTCCAATGAAAAACTTTAAAAATGCCATTCTTTTCTTATGGAAATCTTCAAATCCATCGTACAAACCTCTGCAAATACTTTTATACGAGAAATGAACAAAACACAGTTAAGTTAAGAATGATACTCGTATTTAATTTCTATTGCATCTTTTTAATTTGCATAAATTAGGCTAATATTATATCTTATTACCTTGTTCGTGAACACACTTATTTGAAATTCGAAGAATGTAAAATTATTGTAATTTTAAAATCCACTGATTTATAAAATTAGTAATTTAACTAATTAACTCATATAATGAAATAATGACAAATGAAGTCTTGCTTATAAAAAGTATGTTATACCGAAATTCTAGGAACTATGATTTTATTTTTTCTTATTTGTTATAAATGCATTAAACAAAGATTTATAATTATTATCCAAAAACTATCACTGAGAACTACAACATACAGGAGAATTTTATCTTTTCCATTCACTTGCTCATACTTAAGTAAATTTCACTTATAATTATTATGCATTCTTCGAATATATTTCATGGACGCATATAATTTGTGAAATCAGGCCTTGAAAAACATTAATGCTAGTACATAAAATGAAAGCAAAACATTTTCCCCGTTTCTTATGTTCTTTTTTAGCTCTGATATATTATTTTCTTTTACTTTGTTCAAGTTACAATTTAAGTACTAAAATTTCCGGAAACCGTAGTACTCATTGCATTGTTTTATTTTTAAGTTTTTTTATTATGATGTAGTAGCAACTGATACAGAATATAATTCTTTTTAGTTTTGGTGTGTTATTCAATCTATGGGTTTAAGAAAAAAGAAATGGGAAAAACGATAACAGCTGAAACTTTTTCTCAAAATCTCAAAACAGATAGTATGAGTGTTGTTTCTGCTGCGAAGCAATAGTGGCTGTTACCTTGGTAGTACCATTCAGAAATAAATGAAAAATGGAAGAAAATGGAGGAAAATAATCCAATGCCAAGGTATACATTAGCATCGTCCAAACGCAATGGCAACCTGGATTCTTGCCGTAAATATTTCTTATACCTGAAGCAACATCAAACAAGTTTATGTATAACATGTGTGGTCTACAGCTAAGAGTGATTGTCTTAGATGGTTCTAGTTTGTGTAAATATGAAAACCTATCATGGAATCGGTAGACAAAAAAAGGAGATCAATGTTGGATAATTCTGAGTACAAGATACGTTGATCAAAAGCTGAGAATTATTAATAACTATGTATATACCTTATTTGAAAAAAAAATCGAGCTGTAGTTGTGACTTACACAAGATCAAATAAAATCTACAGCGATAGTACTAATAGGTCCATTCGGAGAGATCGGACTACTGATACACAAAAAATACGAGCAAACCATTAGATAGAGACATCTAGTATGTAAATCACAGAATTCTTTACAATACCTTCCAGGTGCAAAATAGTTACCTACATATATAATTAGCATGTATGCAGCTTTATCGGTAAATTTAGAAAGGAAAGAAAACTTTTCAATGAGCTCTAGAATAAATCGTGTACCTACCTAGATAAATAGACTAAAGTAGAAATTTAATCAAAGCATCATCAACGACAATTGATTCAGATGTGTATCCAGTACTCCCTATAGATTAGCAACACCATCTATCCTTACGGAATAGAGCAAAACTGCTCATGATTCAACACAGGAGGACAAAAATAGGTAATTGATTGCAGCATTACAAATACTAACATTTGTCCAACTAGAGAATTCAATACAAAATCTTCTCAGCACCAAAGCACTAAAGAGTTGTATACAACACGCCTTAGTAACACGTTTGAAAACGAAGTAGATGATAGCGTTTTAATACACATGAGATGGAAAAAGATCAAGACAGATCTACTTGTGGATTGTCCTCCAACAGAAAAGCATAAATGGCAAAATAGTTCGAATCGTTACATTAGAGACATGAACACCGATGATAATATAAGAATAAGAACCAGCAACTAGTGGAATAGATTCGCATTTTAACAGAAAGATTTTTCGATTGCAAGTAGTAAGAAAACACTTAAAGCGCATACTTAAAATCTATGTTAATTATCTTCGAAAGTGGATCTGGAAGTTCCTTAGAATATAGAAACAATCTACTCAAACTGTATACTGTTCTCTTACAAAGAAACTTCTTAGAAATCAAAATACATAAGTTCAATTTATAAACTTTTTGCGAAAAACGAAAATTCTTTCCTTAAATGCAGCATCACAAGCTGGAACGTAGCTGACAAGAAGAGGATAAAGTAAACAAGGAAGTTATGTAGGTATGAATGGAAAATTGGCGAATAGTAGCTTAAAATGTGCCGTACAAGACCGACCTGCTAAAGCTTTCTTGCCGTACAATATCAAAGCAGTGCTTTAGCTGTTGTGAAAATATCTTTGTGACGAATTAAAGTTAGAAGAATCCAAGCAATGGTGATCTGGAAATGTTTCTCTGGAAGTTATACAGAAATGTATAAAAAATAACATTTTATTCTAATTGCGTCTAAGTGCAAAAAAATATCGAATTAGGTGATAACAGAGAGTAAGATATATTGCCTACAGACCCTTGATTTTATGGAAATGATTATCATTAAATGGTTGTCTTCAAGTTGGTGTTTGGCACAGCCTGATTAATCTGAAGGTTTTTAACTAGAAATCTCTAAATCTCTGTTAATGAATAGACGCCCTCAGCATTTTTGCATAGGATGTAAAATAGATTTAGTTACGTCCATACAAGCCCAACCAGGAAGCCAGTCGTAAGTTGCAATATACTTGTTCTTTGTGTACTGCAAGTGGCGTCAATCTATCACCTGTTTATTGTATTGTACAAGGTCTTTACTAGTGTAGAGGTATTCGTCGAAACAGGAAAGATCTTTTACTGAAACAAAGAATTACCATTGAATTTCTAGTTTATCTCGGCTCTGAGAATCATAAAACGTGATATGGCGTTAATGCCATGTCACACAACTATTTAGAAGACAGGGAAATCACTAGCCGCATCAATGAAAATATTCGAATGGTTCAAGATCTTATACTACCTGATCGACGTACAACAACGAAATGATTGCCGATCAACTGAAGATTAGCAATAGCGAGGTACAATAGATTTCAAAGAGAAGATTTGCTGATGGGAAAACTGTGCACTAAACTTGTTCCTAGAGTTCTGACTGAGGTTTTGACTGATGAACGGAAATTGCGTCTAGTTGCTTGGTGTAATGATTGGATAATCAATGACAATGACCTACTTGGAATGTGCGTTCTTCAGGAGGTTTAGATTCAAAATTGTTCTATTAAAAGCAAAAATAATTCGTTTCATTTCATTTATTTCCAAGTAACCTTTTGATGTTATATCATTTTAATGTAATGATTCACTTTGTAGCCTGAGGATGATCTCTACTTTTGTAATTTTGTTTAAGGCCGAAACATGTCTACGCTGTAGCTATGAATAATAAATAGTGTGTTAGTTTTAATTAATTTATTTAATTAAAGTTGTTTTATTGATTTCCGTACTCATACTACTGCAGCTTAAAGCAAAGTTGACCAAACTTGTTGAAGGTAGAGTTGTTTTTTTAATTACTAGGCAAGATTATGTAGGATAAAGTAATACATACCCTAAGGAGTAAACACTTTGTTTGTTCTTATGCGTAAGTTTTGTGTCGTTCGGAATTTTTAATGTTTTTAGTTCTGTTTCCCATTTAAAATTATTCCATACATTCGAATCTCTGTCAATCCAACAATGGTTAGAAAAAAAGCTTCAGTGCTCAACCACAACAGTCCCTGATCTACCCTGATCCTTCAAGATCACCCGAAGTACATGATTAGACCAGCCAAGGGATCAAAAACCCCACGGTAAAGCCACTTATTCTAAATTCTGGAGCTAGTTCAGACTTTTCTACAGTGCAACTCAAAAACCAAAACACTACCTTCAAACTAAAAATTACAACTGCCAAGAAAGTATTTGCAAATGAAAAACAAGCAAGATTTATCAACAGAAAAGGAGGAAGGAATATTTTTGGTCAAGAGTTATTTGACTCAGATTGTCCCTTTTCAAGTGTTCCTTAACCTCTGAGGGTTTGAGAGTTATTGAACAAGACAATGTTGGCTCAGAACTGACAAAATCAGGATGCAAAAATTACGCAGATCTTTTTAGAGATGAGCTGGGCAACCAGAGTCAGTATAGTCAGTATAGAATCCAGTGATTTTTAGTTTAAAAATCGTTAGATAAATGTATTGCCATAATATTAAATATGAGGGACGTTCGGTGACTTTTTGCATTTGAAACTCTGTATCTCGAAAATAATTTTCTAACTTGTTTAAGCACTCACACTGCTTATTGCCAGTCTTTAATTTCAGCAAAAAGTAAGTAGTCAGAGTTTAACCTTTAGATCTAAATAGAAACCATATCCAGAACTGAATTTTAAGCTACTAAAATTTGAATTTATAAACTAGAATGCCGAAGCTTCCGAAAGAAATAAAAATATTAAGCAAGCCAGATTTCATAATTTGATAAAGTTTTTAAAATCTAAATCATATCATAAACTCAGCATTTACTGGTTAGCAGTTGTTAAGGTAAGAAAATAAAAAATATGCAACTGAACTCGCACGATCGATGCAATGGTATGATTCTTATAAAAATGAAATAAAGAGTGTAGCCGAGGCATTTTGTTCATTCTACACACGAAATAAATTTGAAATCGTCTGCTATCCAAATATGGTAGAAAAATGTTGTCAGAGAGGCTGAGTGTAATATTGAACGTGCTTTACTTCTTTTGCAAAAACTTTACTGTTATAGATTTCGAAAAAAATCTTATATTCGGGAGAATGCAAATACACTTTCTTTCACCTTTCTCGCGAGCCCATGCTGTAATTAGTGCCTCCTAATTCTAATTATCTGTACTTACTGAATGGATAATTTTTAGATTTATATTCTACGTATAGTAAGCATTTTTAAATAAAAGATCCGTCGTGCAATTTTCAATAAAAAGCGACATTGCTAATAAGTTAACAGCATTCATGAAAATAAAAATTAAATTTTTTAGAATTAAAATTTGTAAATAAATTAATTGTCTGATGCGTAATGGTAATTTAAAATCTTTTAAAAAACAATTGAACCATTTATAATTATTAAAAAAATGCTTTAATCATTTATCTCTTTTTACTCTTAATTATCTTTCTATTGCCATTGAAGATTACATTTTTCTGTGGTTTTCGTACGTAGTAAACACAGTTGGTAAATACGAGACGATTAAGCATTGTGAAAGAGGCCTTCGTGTATGTCTGGATAGCGTGTGTACCTGCACTTTGAGCTTTCTTTCTACTTATACCCTTGTTACTATTGATGATCGCCATTCAGGTTAACTTTTTTATCAATACATTCCGCGGTGAGATTTTACCTTACAACATATTATTTATGTACCTTATACATTTGTTAAATCGAAAAATTTAAACGTCCATGAAGAATGAATATGATGTTTTATTACTATTTACTTCTCAAAGCGTCACTTTTTAAATTATTATACTTCAGTGTTTGCTTAACTCTTGTATATTCTTCATTGTAGGTATTTGATGTATGATAATTATATTTTAAATGTTTTGAAGCAATATGAAATAAAGTTTGTGGTTATCTATAGGAAAAAATGAAAGTGAATGTGAAGTGATCGTTTCACCCTGCCTTGCTGATTCACTTTTCCAGTAAAAAACCTTAGATGATAAAATGAACAAAAACATTTATTGCTTAGATTTTCTAACTATAAAAAATTAATCTTGATTGATACACACGATGTAATGCTGAAATTATTTAATATAGAAAAAAAATTGACAAGCACTGGTTTAATTTTATTTCTATTTAACATCAATACAGAGATTACAATGAACGAAGCACGTAACAGAAAATGCGTGTCTTTAACAGCGTCATTATGCAAATACAGTTGGCATAATGTTTCTACTAAATTGTACATTGTGTTTTTATGTAGTATTTACTTACTATATGATTCACGCAAATCTGCTTCTGCCTCATCCTCAGAACATAAAATATCTTCAGAAGTGCATTCACAATATTGAAGAAAAATACATCAAACCAACTGACTTGACGATTTTCATAAATTTAAATGAGATGTTGAATGACCTTCAATTAGGATTGAAAGCTGTTATCAATCAAGATCATCGCATGAAACAGCTAATTTCTTTTACATTTATAAAAGTAGATATATACATAATAATAGGATCAGAAAATATAGTGATAGAATTAATAGAATCATTGATGACAACATCATACTGGAATCCTAGAGCTAAGTTTGTTATAGTTTTAAATAAAACTCCAAATAATTTATTTACAGTACTTAATAAATATCACGTTTTCAACGCAATTACTGTAATTACAAAATCAATATACCTAACAGAGATTTATACAGCTTTTCCATACAATTCTTCCATTCCTCTAGAAGAAAGGAATGAACCATTTTTGATAGATTGGTGTTTCATGGGAAGGTTTCAGAAAAATGGAAATTTATTTCCTGATAAATTACCAAAACAATGGGACGATTTTACAGTGAGAGTACTGCTTATTGAATATCCGCCCTATGTTATATGTCGTGAATGTGAGGATGGTGATAAAACTGGAATTGAAATAAGGATATTGAGATTGGTTAGTAGGATTTTTCTCTTGGTAAGGATCAAAACAAATAAGTAATGCATTCTACCATTTTCCACAGGTCAAGCGCATACTAGGATTTAAAATAAAATATGTTAAGAAATATTTTTCAACCTGGGGCCAATTATTACGTAACGGTTCTTATGATGGAGCGTATGGATATTTACAAAGATACAAAGCTGATCTCGCAATTGGTATCTTTTCTGCTAATTATACAGAAAACTGGCATTTTGATTTAAGTTTCCCGTATTTGGAAGATACCCATAGATGGGTTGTGCCAGCAGCTAAAAAACGACCCAGCTGGAAAAACATTGTAACCATTTTCACATTGACTGTTTGGTTATTTATACTTATTTCATTATTTTTTGTATCATTAACTATTTACTTTATAGGATCACGTTTGTCAGATTTAAAAGGTTATCGAAAATTTCCCAGATGTTTTCTTATTTGTTTGCAATGTTTACTTGGGCAATGTGTTTATCGCCAACCAAATACGTATGGTGTAAGAATTGCTTTTATTTTATGGGTTCTTTTAAGTTGGTTGATAGCAATGGCGTTTCAAAGTCACTTAATAACAGCGTTGAATTTTAGTTCTTATGAAAAACAAATTTCAAATGTAAAGGAATTAATCGATTCAAAACTTGAGATTGGATACTACGAACGGCTGGCATCTTTATTCACAAATGGAGATATGTATATTAATAAAACTTTTGTATCGTGTCCTCTAAGCAATGCATGCCTTAATCGAACTGCTTTTCAACGAAATTTCGCCACAGTTAAAGTAAACAGATACTTAGAGAATATAATACACGAATGTTATTTAGATTCAGATGGTAGACCATTGTTGTATGTCTTCAAGAAAGAATTATTATATTTTTTAATTAATATGGTCTTCTCAAAAGGTTTTCCTCTTTATCAGGATATAAACAAATTGCTACTTTCATTAAAGTCTAATGGATTTATAGAAAGAAACTACAGAAGAGAGAAACGGTTTGTAAAACAAATTTTTATTAAGTCCCGTACTGTAAGCATGCAAACAGATGTATTAGACATTTTCGAAATGCAAGGGCCTTTTGTTCTTGTGTTATTGGGGTGGTTATTATCTATAACAGTGTTTATTGCAGAACATGCTCTGAAGCCTGAAATGTTCTTGGAATAATAGTTTTTTATTTTATTCATATTAAATGGTTACTTAAGTATTTGTGCAAAAAGCGCACATATAACTCTGTTTTTGCTAGAAAAATAAAAAAATTCTTGTGTAAAGATTGTCGGTACATTACAGGAGCATGTCAAGGTTAAACTTTGCAGCTTCTTTTTCACCACAGGTTGTTATACTGCTGTAAAATACGATTTATTTTACCTTAACAACATTTAGTTATGTTTTTATGGTTGTTAACGAATCCATATTTTTTATAATCTTTCTAAGTTTGAAAAATGAAAATTTTTAAATTCAGTTACTGATTGTTACCAACCATAGAAACCCCCCAACTAATTTTATAAACTTAATTAAAAAATAAATCTTTTGCCCTATATTTATTTGGAATTATTGTTATATTATTTCTAGAAAATGCACTAACTCATGTAGATTCTAAATAAAGAACTTAATTCAATTTTCCTTTTATTGTGCTTATTTATTATAATATTTATTCCTAGTGATATACGCTGATATCTGTTGGTAGTATGTTGGCAACACTTAGTTTACAAAGTGCTGTGTTGCTTGGTTGTTGTGTTTGAAAAGCATTGAAAAGTTTGATCAATTAAAATGGCTGTAAGTAATTATTCAAGAATTATTTTAATATTTTGTTTTAGAGACCAACAACTACTATTGATAGTCTTTACATATTTAAGAAATTACATCGAAATTAAAACATAACAAACCGGTAAAATAGAAATCACGAGGACATAACCTATAAAACACACTTCAAATTGTACATTCATATCGGCATATCATTAAAATTACTTAATAACGATTTTAATAATAAAATATTTGTCTTTTCCAGGTCGCAGCTGCTGCTAAGGTTCAAGAAGTACGTGAAATAACACGTATTGAACGTATTGGAGCTCACTCACATATTCGAGGACTTGGATTAGATGACAGCCTCGAAGCAAGACATGTATGTATTAATTAGTTCTGTTTAATTCTAAGTGGATATAAATAAAGCAACTATTTTGTAGGTTTCACAAGGTATGGTTGGTCAAGTTGCAGCTCGCAGAGCTGCAGGAATCGTTTTACAAATGGTGCGTGATGGAAGAATTGCAGGACGAGCTGTGTTATTAGCTGGACAACCAGGTAAATTTTAATTTTTCTGTCTAGAGCATTAAGTTAACTTTCATATAATTGCAGGTACTGGAAAAACAGCTATTGCTACAGGTTTAGCGCAAGCTCTAGGTCACGATACACCTTTCACAAGTATGGCTGGTTCAGAAATTTATTCATTGGAAATGAGTAAAACCGAAGCGCTAACTCAAGCTATCAGAAAAAGTATTGGTGTGAGAATTAAGTAAGTTTTAACACTTTAATTTAGTTTTGTACTATAATTTTCAATTGTAGGGAAGAAAGTGAAATCATAGAAGGGGAAGTAGTGGAAGTTCAGATTGAACGTCCTGCTACAGGTGTTGGAACAAAAGTTGGAAAACTAATCCTAAAATCAACTGATATGGAAACCGTATATGATTTAGGTGGAAAAATGATTGACAGTATTCTTAAAGAAAAGGTGCAATCTGGTGATGTAATAACTATCGATAAAGCTACTGGTATGCAACTTTAATTTTAAAAAAGTAAAGATTTTGTAAATAGGTTTTTGTTTAATTTAGGTAAAATCAGTCGTTTAGGACGTTCATTTACTAGAGCAAGAGATTACGATGCTACTGGCCAACAAACAAGATTTGTTCAATGTCCAGAAGGTGAATTGCAAAAAAGGAAGGAAGTGGTTCATACAGTTACTCTCCATGAGATTGATGTTATTAACAGCCGTACTCATGGATTTTTAGCATTATTCTCGGGCGATACTGGTGAGATTAAGCCAGAAGTAAGAGAACAAATAAATGGAAAGGTTGCTGAATGGAGAGAAGAGGGAAAGGCTGAAATAATTCCTGGAGTATTATTTATAGATGAAGTATATTTTTGTAAAATTAAGTTGCATGATGTGGTTCACTACATATTTTCATTTTAGGTTCATATGCTTGACATTGAATGTTTCTCCTTCTTAAATCGTGCCTTGGAAAATGAAATGTCACCAATTGTTATTATGGCCACAAATCGTGGTATAACAAGAATTCGTGGTACAAATTATCATTCACCTCACGGAATTCCTTTGGATTTGCTCGATCGTATGATTATTGTTCCAACTGTTCCTTATGATGAAAAAGAATTAAAGCAAATTTTGAGGTAAATTATATGTGGTAGCAATTTAGTTATAATTAATTTGTTTCCTTAATAGTATTCGTTGTGAAGAAGAAGATTGTCAAATGGAAGATAAGGCTTTAGAAATATTAACAAAAATCTGTACAGAAACATCTTTACGTTATGCAATACAGCTGATTACAACATCGGGATTAATTGCACGCAAACGTAAAGCACCTGAAGTTGGTATAGAAGATGTTAAGAAAGCTTACATGCTATTTTTTGATGAATCAAGGTCTATACAGTATCTCACCGATTATCAAAAACAGTTTATGTTTGATCAGGATGGTAAATTTTAGTATGCGGATATAATTTAGATTTTATAGCTTTATTTTTGTTTCAGATGACTTAACTTCAATGGATACTAGTTAAATTATATTATTTTTATTATTAAAGGACATTTATGTATTAGTGATATGACAATGTATTTGAATTCTTATTTTTTATTTACTTAAATGATAAGATTGCTCCTCAAAAATTTTTTTAATTCGAATACGTATTACAAAATTACTGTATTTATTTTGAATTACAATGAAACATAAAAATTAGACTGTGTTTTATTATAATAAACTTAAAGCCAGTTGATGTGAGATAAAGTACCGGCACCAAACAAAAGACTATCGCAAATTGAGTTCAATAACGATTTTTTTTCCACTAGAGGTGCTTTTGCATCACATTAAATTTGACAAGTTTAAATGTCAGTTTGTGAGGTTATTAAAATTTAAGTTGTTGCATATTAAGGGTGGAATGCTCTGGCAAGAAAAGTAGATACCTCTGGTAAATGACAAACTCTTGTGCAGAAGCCTAGTAATGAATAGTATAACTATTTTGTATTAACCAAGTTGCAAAATTATCTGCTTTTTAGGGTGTGTGCCATTATTAAACAAACACTTCAGCATTAAAAGGACTAGTAGAACTATTATTGTAATGGTTGTATAAACCGTAAAATTATTTGATTTCATAATTTCATTTGCTATAAACCTTTTAGATTGTTGTAGAAATATATCTTATTTGCTTAAAATATTTGCAGAAATTCAATAATTTATTTTATCTACAACTCTTCAATAATATAGTCGTTATACATGTAACCACAGGGATATAATCATACTCATAAAACACTGGTGTTTTATGGATTATATTCACTGGCGGTGTTTTGTTGGTTGCCTATTTATAGATATAAAAAAAAATAGAAATTCTTATAATCTCAAACAATTTTCTCAATTTTTCTGGGATGAGGTGTAAAGAAGTTATCTCCTCTGCTGCTTTTACCATCTGTGGAGGCGTGCAAGAAATATCTTCATCACTTTCCATTGAAAAACACGAATGTAAACACTAAATTATGCACCACAACTTACAATTTTTGATTTTGGAAGCAAAGAAATGTGAAAATAATAAACAACTGCAAAGCCAGCTTAGTTACCGATGCACAAAAATGCTTCGGATCCTGTAATGTTGGTTGCCTATTGACGACGAATGAATGCTTACTTCCGTCAAGAATTTGGACATCGTCTTCAGAGGATCCTTGTATTCCAGGTCTAAAACTCTCTTTGTGAAGATTGTTTACTTTCATTGACTTCTACATATTCAAGAATTTGGACATCACCTCCCTCAGGGAAATCCACCTCCAGATCTTCCTCAGAAGTGTTAGAATCATAGATAAAACGTCATATTCGACTCGTACATAATGGGCTTTTGGCTCGTGTGCAAACTTCATCCTCTTGAATAATAGCCTATATTATGTACTCATTGAATAATATACTATTATACCCTGAATATTATTTAAGGCGAAACATGCAAACAGTATAAGTTTGCAATATCTGTAGCAACTAAATGCAAATTGTTGGAAGAAACCTTAGCAACCTTTAGATTGTATGTATAAAGTTGTCCCACTTAAAATAGAATAATGGCGCTTTTAAAGGTAAATTTTCTGGCTAGTTTTGCCAATTAAATAAAAGAAAAAACAAGAAAATATGCATATGGTTTAATAGGCACTATTTAAAAGCATAAACAATTCTCTCAAAAGATTTACTTCTATTTGCAAAAAAATCCAAAATATTTTTCTGCCTCAAACTAAATTTAAAAAAGTAAAGAAAAACCTATTCCAAAAAGAACCTTCTTATGACAAATTTTCGAATATATGCAATACCTCCGTTTACTGCCAAACAGAATTCGAGATGATCACAAAAATTATTTGTTTGTTAATTGTTTTGCTGCAGAAGTTGTTGATACCTACAGTTTGTATTCGGTGTTTTAGCTGGTCTAAATCCATCAGCGTTCCATGAAAAACCTTGGTTTTCATATATCACCAATAAAAAACTCTATCGGCGTTAGGTCTGGTAACCTAGCAGGCCAGGATATTTTACCCCATAGCCCAACAACGTGGAAAAGTTTCATTTAAATAGTTTTGTACGATTCTGGCCTTATGGACGAGAATACCATCATGATTGAAACGAACGGCTAATTACAGCAGGGGCACTTTTTAACCCTCTTGGGTATATGCAACTCTACGTACACTTCAGTTTCCTGACAAGTAAACCTCCTATTCCTACTTATATGTATAGTACGTGTGGTATATTGTGCTGTTATTATAGTATACGTGGTCGAGGGTTTTTGTTTTCGTTTTACGTTTTACAGTTATCTTTTTACGTGATTGTGACGCGATTTTATAGCGCTGAGTAACAAAGTTGTGTAAACTATGCCTTACATTATTGTCTTTTATTATTATTAATACGATTACATATGCTATAAAACTGCACGTCTTCTTGGTGAAATCTAGTCAAATGCAATTCTATTTAACCAAGAGAACAAATAAAGTAATAGAACAGTAAATTAACTTAATATGATTAATAAAAGCTGAAAGTGTTGATATTAGGGAGGTATGTTATGAAGTTAAAAAAGAGTGGTTTAAAAGAATCTAAATTTAGTTTTTGTATTCAGACGAATGGAGTTGTAAAACTTGACAGCATTATACCTATCTAAAAATTCTTTGAAATAAGGTAGTTAGGTGGTGGGGCAGTGTAAAGATGCACCTATATCTGGCATTCAACGAATGAACTTGCACTCTAGGCATTAATTTAGAATTAAGGGATGTAGAAAAAGAGTGAATGGAGAAGAGAATATATGAATGATCCTAATTGATAGTTCCAACGATTTGCCACGTTTAGCCAACCAAATTCATTATTTTTTTGTGAAAATTGATCCTAACAATTTAAATTGTAAATAAAGGGTTTTCCAATAAGAGGTGTTATTTTGATATTCAAAGAAAAGTGCCATTTTTTAATATAAATGATCGGATGTTTATTTCATTATAAAGAGGAAGGTATGCCGTTAATAGTGGAAAATAACATCAGGCAAATGACCACCACGACCACGCTTACAGGACAATATCCTTTTCATGAAATTTTCCATAACCAAATCGCAAAGTGGCTGCCCTATGTCCTCGATAGCCTCACGAATTCCATCTTTGAGGTCTTGAATCGACGCTGGGCTGTTGGCGTAGACCTTCTCTTTCACGTGGCCCCAAAGAAAGAAGTCGCAAGGTGTTAAATCACAAGATCTCGGTGGCCAATTGTGATCACCTCTTCGAGAGATAACACGGTCCGGAAACTTTTCCCGTAAAAGATCAATGGTTTCGTTGCTTGTGTGGCACGTAGCGCCGTCTTGTTGAAAGTAAACGTTGTCCAGTTCAATACCATCCAATTCCGGCCATAAAAAATCGTTAATCATCTCTCGATAGCGCAATCCAGTCACCGTAACTGTTGCTCCAGCCTCATTTTCGAAAAAGTAAGGTCCAATGACTCCGCCGGACCATAAACCGCACCAAACAGTCACACGTTGAGGATAGAGAGACTTTTCAACAATAACTCTTGGATTTTCTGAGCCCCAGATCCGACAATTTTGCTTGTTGACGAAGCCACCGAGGTGGAAATGGGCCTCATCACTCAAGATGATTTTTCGATGGAATTCTGGATCATTTTCATGCATTTCAACGACCCAATCAGCAAAGACACGACGTTGTTGATGATCGGCCGGCTTGAGTTCTTGTGTTAACTGGACTTTATAAGCCTTAAGACCCAAATCTTTATGCAAAATACGGTGTAATGACGTTTGTGGAATGGCTAATTCCAAAGAACGACGAGGAATGGACAAACCTGGGTTTTCTTTAACACTTTCGGCTACAACAGCAATATTCTCGGCTGTTCTTGAGCGACGTGCACGGGTTTTATTCTTCACATCACTAACTTGTCCCAAGAGCTCGAATTTTTTCACCAATTTCTGTATTGCGGTCCGACAAGGTGCTTCACGGTGACCCAAAAATGTTCGAGTTTTACGAACCGTCTCTGCCAAATTTTCACCATTTTTATAGTGAATTTTAATAATTTCAATGCGTTGTTGAAGCGTGTATCGTTCCATATTTATTAATGGCGTAGTTTCTACTTGTCAAATGTCAAAAAATGATAGCTTCAAAAGTGACATCTACCGAAATAGCGGGCTATTCAAAATAACACCTCTTATTGGAAAACCCTTTATATAAACCAACAACACCAATTTTGTAGTTTTTTAATACAATACTTATCAAGTTATCAGTTATCACTAGCATCAAGACGTAATAAACGACTTTTTTATAATTTTTTAAGGTAGAAAAACTAATTTAAAAATGGATTTAATAGATTACATGGGCACGTCATTTTTAGAACTTAAAATATGTATAAGTAAATATCGCAGATATTGTAGTTCAGTATATAGGAATACGATGCATTCTGCAACTACTGCTTGTTGGGTTGCATATACGTAACGCTCCAAGGCGGGTCCAGAGTAGCGTTACGCAGCGTTACCAAGGGCAAGCTGGGGGCAGACATTGGAAAGTTACTTTAAAAAAGTAATTAGGTACAGTTACAGTTACAGTTACCTTATCAAAAAATGTAATTAGTGACAATTACAGTTACTTGATTTTAAAAAGTAACTAGTTACCATTACAGTTCCTGCAAATATGTAACTAAGTTACTTTACCATTACTGTCAGTTACTTTGATTATATAAAAAAAAATAAAGAAAAACTTTTTAGAACCCATCAAAATTCAAGGTGATTCTAATTAATTTTTCTTTGTATAAGCTTACTGTACAACTCTTAGAATTACACAATACGAAAACATGTATTTTCTGAACATCATCAAAACTAAATTTGAAAATCGATTATTCAAGTAACGCAAAAGTAACGACCTGAAGTCGTTACCGTTACATGCTTTTTATAATTAGATACAATTACTTTACTGCGTCTTTATAAAGTAACGCGTTACCTTTAGCGTTACTGAAAAATGTAATTAATTACAAGTAACGCGATACATGTAACGTGTTACTTCCAATATCAGGCTGGGGGTCAAGAGTAACGTTACGTAACCATAAAATGTTATTGATAAAATATTATTTAAACTCATATTTACTTGTCTGAACTCAAACAGTCTGTGTGTAGACCCCAACGGTCGCACGCACCCCACTTTGATGCATTCCTTTCTAATAAAATCTTTTTCAATAAAAAATTAGAACATTTTCATATTAAATGTGGGTCGGGGCTTAGAGTATTGCGTTACGTAATATTTAAAGAGGGGTTTGAGCTTGCGTTACGGGTGCGTTACGGGGGGGGGGGGTATAACAATAATTCAATTTTGCGTTACGTAATTCAAAGACGGGCCTTCACAGAAAGTAATTTTGTGTTCCGAATCGTTCGCAATTAGTTCTTGATGGTTTTGAGAATGATGCGACCCATATGTTTCTTTTTTTAACAGCTTGTGGACACTGCTTCTACTCGCTGGTGTAATTTGACTTAATTTCTTAAAGTCAAATATTTGTTATTATCTACTGAATTTTTAATCTCATTACATCTTTCCTCAATGATAACAGGCTTAGCCTTCACTCGTTTATTGTGTTGATTAAACACGCCCTCATTCTTCAGGTTGTTAATCGTACGCAAAATATTGTTGATCCGCTAGGTTTAATAATAAGAAATAAATCTGAAACCTGTCGCAGGCTAAGGTTATTATCGTACCATCTCACCATTTTTAATTTTTTTTCGACGGTATACATGCTTATTTAAGCTTTATTTCTTGCAAGAGTGAATGTGACTGACATAAGGCAGTAAACATGCAAATGTTCTATTTTAGATGGGATGCTTCAATAAAATGTGAATTAGTTATCTTAGGTTATAGTAATTATGACAATAGCAGATTCTAACTACGCCTACATGTTTCGTCTTTAATAAAATTCACTGTACATTACGAACATTCTACATTTTATTGAGTATTTTATTGAGTTATTGACGTTGTGAGCCTTGTTTATTTCTGACAGCATCTATTATTTGAAACCCAGAAACAGCTACTTATGTAGACATTTCACCCCTACAATTTTTTCTGCAATTATTAACTCCTGTAAAATAAAATTTATTATTAAAGTATGACAATTCTATCATCTGGAAAGGCAGCCAAGAAGCCAGATTTAGTGTCAATAAAAATTCCGGAAGGATGAATTAGTTGCTTAATGATATCAGAATACCTGCTGATGGCCACACGTACGTTTTGCTTCCCATATTCTACAGCTGAAGTTCAAAATTGTCTTAAAATAAACTTTACCAGTGTTTTACATGATATGGAATTTCTACGCTTTACTATAACTCCAAAATTTGAAGCCGTTAGTCGATGCATTCTTTGTGTAAGATATAAGGGGTTATTAAATTGTCCCACAGTATCGACACTTATATTCTGTTGCTGTTCATCAGAAACCTGAAGAATAACACTTACAATATATGTTCCATGTCTAAAATACCCACCAGCTAATACTTACATTCAGCCTATCAATCAGCTTATCAACTTCTTGTTCTTGTTCAATATTTTCTTGATTTACTGCTACTTCAGCTGTATCAATACCGTAATCTAGATCCTTCTTATTTTCTTTCCTATTCCCACTATCATTAGATTTTAGCTTCTTTGCTGCTTTTGGCTTATGATATGATTTTCGTTTTCTTAATTTCTCGTCCTGTTGTTTCATGCAGAGTTTTAAATTTCTACCGGGGCTTTTATCAGAAAATGTTTTCCATTGTTTATAATACCATAGATGGCCTCATTGTATTTTAATCAGCTTAAAAAAGAGCATGTTTGGAAGCTATCTCTCTGAATTAAATTTAACCTTTTGCCCATATTAAAACGAACTAATAGGCTCATATAAAGGGTGTCCCTAAAAGGTCTGTACAACGCCCTACCACACATTCCTCAGACCAAAATAGGACGATTTAACCAAACTTATCTCTATACAAAAGTGCTTCGTTAAGGTGCTACCGGACGTCAAAGATCTTAAAAATATGTTTAGTTTTTTACATAACAAAAGAGTGCTTTTAGCGATTGATATCAGATTTGGGATGTGAATGTGTACTGGAAAAAGAGATTTTCTGACATCAGTTTTTTGCTTGTAGGTGTTTCGTAAGTGGTCAAAAGTCGATCATCCATATGCAAAAAAGCTTCTGAAACTTTTTTCACAGATAGACATTCTTATTTCGGGCGCTTTGTCTCTTTTTCGATTTTGATAACTGCAATAGTTTAGGCAGAAAAAACAATTTTGATTTGCCTTTCGGCATGCAATGTAAAGTTTAATGGTGTTCAAAACAATTCATAAAATAAAACCCACGTTAATATGATACGTAGGTAAATTTAATGCAGCGAATCAATACGCTTACAGTAAATGTTCAAAACGACCACTAATTTACATGGATACAAAGATTAATGCGTCGTAGAAAATTAAACTGTACTCTTTGCATCATTACAGCGTCGTTTTTAAAAGTATTTATTGCATCTTGACTGCGCCTCCACAATTCTTGTTCTGTGTCTAGCGCTTTCAAAGTCCCCATAAGGAAACATCCAGCGGCGTCATATCAGGGGAAGATGGTAGCCAGTTTATATGAGTATCATTGCCTCTGTCGATCCATCTATTTGCATATTGCTGATTTAAATAGTTACGAACATTTAGAGTGAAATGCGGAGGTACCCCATCGTGCTAGAACCACATATTTTGGCGAAGTCCCAGAGACGGATCTTCTAATAAATCAGACAGTGTATTTTGGAGATGTTCTAAATAAATTTTGCCATTTAATAGGTGCGTTAAAATGACTGAACCAGTAATAAACTCGTCGATGATACCTGCCCACACGTTAATCTTGAATTCATGCTGGTAATGGGTCACCTTAGTTGCATGCGAATTTTCTTCAGCATAAACATGTTCGTTGTACAGATTTGTTACACCTTTCCTCGTAAACAAGCCTCATCGGTGAATAAAATCTTTTTACCGAAATTCACATTTTGGGCCCTCTGCGCGTTGATGAATCGACAGAAATCGAACCGTTGATCATAATCGGGAGGTAAGCCATCGTAAAGTGTTTGGATATTATATGGATGAAGCAGTTGTTCTTTTATAACTCCATGGACACCATTCTTAGATACTCCTACTTGGGAACCTAAGCATCTGGTGCTTAATGTCGAATCTTCGGTAACCCGTTCTAACATTTCTTCTTCAACCACAGGAGTCCTTATCATGCGTTCACAGCCGTAGTTAGCTGTTACAGGAGCAAAACGACCCGTTTCGCAAAGACGTCTCTCAATGACAGCAAAGGTTTGATGGTTTGGTACGCGACAAGTTGGAAACCTTTGACTGTATTCTCTAACACATTCGCAACCATTTCCTTGACAATATCCAAATACTTATAACATGTCTGTCAGTTCTGATGTAATGTATTCTACGGCCATGGTAAATAAAGAAAATAAATTAACATTCAATACAAAATTATGGCACAAGTTTTAAGCAGTATTGTCAACTAACAAACAAGTATTGATAGTTTAATAACCCCGTTGCACATTAAAAACTGCACTGTATTCTCAAAGTAAAACGTATAGTAGTACCTAGATGTAATACTTACATTTTATGTTAATGAACGTTTGGAGGTTTTGTACTAAAGATGGATGTCCATTGGACATGTGCTGTATGAACGAAATAGTATACGTAAAACCAAACAACTTTGGTCTAGAATTTTTAATTTTTATCTTATTATTATCTCTTAAACCGAAGGATGCTTTAATATTTATTATGGCTTTTTCTTGTTTATGTAATAAAGGATGCTGTGATTTGATACTTTCTAATGAATTTTATGTTCAGGAGATATTTATGTTTTATTTTAAATTTAATTTTGGACTGTTATTGCATCCATGTTTCACAACTGCGGTCCATATAAAATCTGACTGAATAAACTATAGTTAAAAGCAATATTGCAAGTGTATGATCTGCTAAAATATTGTTCATGAAGAAAAAAACATTACTGAACAATAAAAACATAAAAAAACAAAAACTAACTAATATTTCGGAATTAAGTATAAAGATTTATGGTCATAATGACACACTAAAACTTGTTCGCAAATCTAAACAAAAATATTTTGGAACAAGTAGCTTATTTTGAAGCACTTGAAGTTTGACCTGCACCATCTTACTGTCATAGTAGTAACTATCACAAAGTGTGTCTCAAGATAACCAAATATCTATGGCGTTCTTAAAAAAAAGAAGAAAAGAAATATAATAATTTCAAAAAGCCACAGGGGATCACCAACCAGCTCACTTCCACGGAGCAAAAAAGCAACTGTTGAAGGCTTCCACTTGAAAAAAAAGACTGGGAGTCAACCACTGTAAAAAAACTGAAAAGAAGAAACGCACAAAAAAAACCAAAAACAAGTTTTAACGATATCAGATTTTAATAAAGTTGAATTTCTATCCAACAAGAATAAAAAGATATATATACGTTTAAACAAAGTTACTAATTATTATTGTCAAAGATTGATAGCTGATGTAACTTAATTTAAAAAAATTAGATGCAGTAGTGTGACGTCACCCTTTACAAAAATGTATAAATTTAAAAACTTAAATTATTAACTGGTTAAATAAGTTGCATAATAATCATATCTGATAAATAATAGTGCAAAATATTAATGTAAAAAAAAGCTAAATCGTTATGTAATAATTCTAAATTTATTTATAAAAGAAGACAAAAGGAACATGGAACAAAGAAGAGAAAATATATGTTTAACGGGTTGATAAGAAAGGTTTGATAGATTTTTTTTAATATAATGTGAAGGTATGTATAATGTACAGGTATGCCGCGTCAAAATCTTACCCGCAGATGAATGAAGATGGTACCATAAAGATAACGATAGGAATTGACAATTATTGTCTTTGTAGCGAGCTCTCAGTTCATGAGGTAGAAATTAGAATGATAAACGGTTCAGAGAATGTTACAAGGAAAGCTTTTCGTTGCCTTGTTAAACTGGTACTATAATAAGTATAGGTACAATCTTTTACCTTAAATTTTGATTGCATGTGATTAATAAACTACAAATTACTTTTAATATTATTCTATTGCATGAGACTTTCAGCTCAAAAGATTACAGTATAGGTAATTGTTGCTACCACTAACCATATGAGCTGTTTGAGCTTCCAAACCATGGAAAGAATGCCACTATGATTATGAAAGCATCAATAAGATGGCCTGCATTTCAGTACAAGTTTAAGAAATAATACCAATTTGTCTATAGATTTAATAATATTCATAATATAAGTAAAGAAAAGTTAAATATGTTTTCAGCAATGTCATCGAATTTTCTCTAAAGTTAGATTTATGCAAAAATACTCCAAGAAAATGATGAAGACAAAAGAAATGCAAAGGTCTTATGATTATTTTAAACTAAATGAAACAATACTTAAGAAACAAATAAAAATATGTACATTCAATTGATTTTATAAAGTTATTTATAAACATTTCTGAATAAATTACTCTTAGCAAGTTTTTACCTTGACTAATTAAATTGCAAACAAAAATAACTTGATCAACACAACGGTTTCATTAGTAAACAGAATAACAAAAAAAGACTAAAATTAATTCATACATACAATCTATTTAAATCAAAAATCAAAGATCATTACCTTTCCCCAAAATGATTTAAATCAAAAATGTTTTTGCCCATATAGAAGTATTTCAGTCATAAATCTTTTAAGGATTTAAATATTTTAAAGTATTTTGCAAAACATTTAAATACCTTTAAATAATTTAAATCATATGCGGACGATTTAAATCATTTTAGAATAATTTAAATTACTTACTTAAAATGATTTAAAGTCAACTATTTCGACAATTTTAAAATCAGTAAAATCAAAGTCGGAGATTTACCTAGCTAGTAGGTATATTTTTGTATAATTTGTATGTCATTGGATAAATCTTGCAGATATCGTAGCAACTGTAGATGAAACTTGTTAAGCGCGACATTTTGAGGTTCGTCATTATGGGATCCTTCTGTTACAGACGTTACTGTGACCAACTCAAAAAAATCATCGACTTCACTTTCATCACTATTTTCTGGTTTGGGAGTATCATTGTTTTCAGTATTTATAAACCCCTTTGCAGCGTTTATAACAATCTTTTTTACTTCACTTTCTTGAAGCTTTAAATTTGTATTTTTGAATGAATGAAGCCATCTAAGCTTAAAATTTGAGTACTAATGTTACCGCTATTATTATTATAGTAAACTTTGCGTGATTTAAATCTCTTTCGAGTATTTAAATACTTATAAAAGATTTAAATCGTTATAAATGATTTAAATATTTTTTAAAAGATTTAAATGGCAGGCTTTTACAAGAAAATCAAAGATAATTTTAAAAATGATTTAAATCATAAATCAAGAATCACTTGTTAGAAAGAGATCTAAAATCAACAGATTTAAATAACAAAAAATATTTAAATCATAAAAAAAATTTAAATTCTCTTATTAGGTAATAGCTCTGGATGTAATATACTCGTATTTAGTTAAGTACACGACAAAATACAGTACTATCAAACCACTGATTCTGAATGATAATAATAATCATGTGCATACTCTGCTTTGATTCTGGTTTTCATTTTTTATCATTCATTTAGCATTTTTTTAGAATATCTTAACAAATTGTATTGTTATCTAGTTCTTACCAGACGAACTCAAAGGCTTTGAATAGGTTTGCACGTTTAGTGTCACAGAATAATAAGATTTAAATTATTTGTTTTGCTGACTGCACGATAGTAATAAAGGTTTTTATTGTGAAACTTATAATATAAACTTTTTAATTCAAAAAAATGACCTATTTATGACAATTTCCTTCTAAGGAGAGTAGTCATTTATATATTACAGTAACACAGTATAAAGCGATGAAGATGCAAGAGGCAAGACGGATGATACCATATCAAATCTTTTTTAGTTCCAACCGCGGGATTTAGGAAGAAAATGCTGTACTGTACAACTCATAGATGCCGGCTTCCAAAAATTTCAAACGACTAAAACTTGTAAAACGCTTTTGAGTAAAGTTTTACTGCTCCAATCACATCCACAGAAAAGCATCAAACATCTGAGACGATAAGGTATAGTTCTACGCCTCTCTAACCAGAAATTTCATAACTTAGATTACTATTTACTACTTAGAATTACCAATAACATATTTGAACATCGTTGCTAAAAAGAAAAGTAAAAAGTGAACAAAGATGGTCCTTATGATAACAAGTCTTCTTTTTTAAGACTATCAGTCTCTTTGCTAAGTTTGTTGCAGCATGTTTGTTCACTTTGTTCTATCTTGGGCTACTCTTCTTAGTTCTGTATACGATTTAGTATTCCATACTTTGTGTTGCTTATATTTATCTTGTTTGTTAAGGTAGTCTTCTGTTTTTCTTCTTATTATTATAAATATATTATTTCATCAATTAATGCTTTTTGAGTCGTGCAAAAGTAAACTTATCATGCGGTAATTTGCGCATTTGTCAGTAGGCCATTATCTAAAGTTGGGAATTACATCAGTATTGCACATTTTCAATCTGAAACAATTTATCATGATTGCTTTCTCCGATGTTTTAAAATGTCCACTGGAATTCTAGCCGTGTTGCGTTTTAGATATCGGTGTGCTCTAGCTATTGAGTTTTCTCTTTTGCTATCAATTGCCTTTGTTCTGTTTCTCAGATTTTATTTTACTATTTTGATCTCCGTATATAGTTTTTCTAAAACTAGCTTTTCCAGATTTCTGATATTTCGGAACCTTATCGCAACCTTATTCGTCTTTCAAACTAGATATTCTTTGTTTTGGTTCTCTTAGATATATATCTTAATTGTTTTATAGACTTTTAAGTTGGGTGTTCTTCGTGCTTGTCTTCTATGTAAGCTTCTTTAGCTTTCTTGGCATTTTCTATTAAGCTTCTTCCTTAAGGCAGCTAAGGAGAGCTTGAAAACATCGGAATTTTAGAATAGAGCATAGTATACGTCGTACTCGTAGCATCTCTGTTGACGTAGCAATATCTAACGAGGTATACATAAAAGACTAGATAATTTTGCAGCGGACTTTAGGCCTCCCTGCTTACTCATCTTGTCACTATAATCCCTCTTTTGTTCAAAAATGTGTTACTTTTATATCCAAACAGGTATATCCAGGTATATGACAAATATATTTTTATAAGAACGAAAAGGTTTTACGAGTGTTCAAGAACTATCGGCCCAAAGTAATTTTTTTTTTATGTAAAACAGTTAATTTAAATTCATTTATAAATTAATTTAGTAGACTTGCTATAATATTCTGAATTATATTATTATAATATATATATATACAGGGTATAGAATTGATTCGCGCACCATAAGGATTTCAATAGTAAATTGTTTTAATGTTCAAGTATTTCCTACCCTAATTATTTTAGAACAAAGTGTTCATAGGGTTTTTGTAGAAAATAAAATATTTACTGCATTTGTACACGTCGTTGCTTTTTATTTTCCATTTTCTAGAACTAGAAAAATTAAAAAAATGTAGATCTCTAGTTTTATAACAATCAGTTATGTATTGAAGTCATTTTAACAAACCATTTTTTGTTTACTTTTCGCATAAGTAAATTTAAGTGTTAGGAGTCATTGTTAATATGTATATTTTTATTAGTGTTTGACTCAGAAAATGTATTCAGTAGACGTAAAAGTGCAAATAGGGAAGTAATGCATACTGAATGGGCTTGCACTGCTTCAGTGTGAAGTGTAATAAATTAAAGTTTTGCTAATTCTTTACCGGAAAGGTTATTTGGAATACTTATACAGGGCTTTCATTTGAAAATTTCCCACCTTGAATAACTCTTTAATTAGTAAAATTATCAAAAATCGCTAAAACACAGCGATTTTGTTTTGGAGGAGGACATTTAATAACCTATTCTAATCAGATGAGAAAGTTCCACCCTCCCCCCAACCAACCCCACCACAGAATCTTAAATAGTACTATCCCATGTGTGATATATCGTCTTAAAGGGTATAAAATTCTCAATCTTTTACATTAAAGAAAATTAAAATCGGCTGAGCCGTTCGTGAACTAGAGACAGAAATGTAGTTAATTCAATTATTTCAATTCTTATAGGTAACTCAACTTATCAAATTCTCAAACTGTATTACATTGTTATTTTAACGATAACGCAATCTATTAACGGTTAGTGATCAATGCCGAGAGCCTATTATACAATGTGGACACGAATTCCGTTATTGCCAAATTTGTTGGTGGTAAACGAGTTAATTATTCATTAAAAGGGTCATATTGAAACACGTTGTAAAGCTGCTGATATTTTTTTAATTTTAATGGAAATTTTCTCACCATAATATATGAAAGTGCAGATGACACTGTTGCAGGTTATTATACCAAAAGTTTCTTGAAGAAATGCGGAAAGCTGCAGTTACGTTCAAAAAAACGTAAGTGAAAATTCCTAAATGTAATAGTTTTCCTAGTTGTGAAGTCGTGCAGACAAATATGTAAAACGTTCGTTCCATTCTGTGCATGCTGCAGCTAAATGCTTGCCGGATATGGATCCCAGATTTTATAAACAAAAATGCAACGAATTCGTGCAAGATCTCCACAAAGCAGATAGAAAAGCTATTTGTGAAGCCACTGTTCTATAGTCAAATAACAAGTGGATTTCCGAAAGACGCAAACGTTTAACGGCGCCTAACTTTGGGAAGATCTGCAAATTTCGTAAAACTACGTCCACGGCTAAAACAGTTGCTAATCTGCTATATAACTCTTTCAAGGGTAATAATGCAACACGATTTGAGTTGGAAAAAGAAGAGAATGTTATAAAGCAACTCGAAACTTTATGCGGCCTTCAAGTAAAAAAATCTGGGCTCGTTATAGATCCCAAGTAACCTTTCCTAGCATGCTCCCCGGACGGCCTTATTGGTGATGATGCAGTCATTGAAATTAAAACATCGGTCAAAAGTGGTAATTGTTTATCAATCGAGGTTTGTAAAGCGAAATTAAACATTTTTGCGAATTCGGTGACAACAGACAAACCATGTTTCTTAAAAAGACGCATAGTTATTACTATCAAGTGCAAGGCCTTCTCGATATTACAAAATGGGTTTTGTGCTATTTTGTTGTTGCAACCCAAGCCGAAATTTTTGTCCAATGTATAACCAGGTAAAATAATGTTTTATATTTATTGTAAACTTTTTAGCTATCTTCTGCATTCCAAAGATTAAAACTTCTGGAGAGGCATGGAAGTCAAACTGAGGGCATTCTACACCAATACACTACTTCCAAAACTCATCGATCCTCGGCAAAGCATAGAAATGCAACTTCGACAAATCTATATGCAATAACTATGATTGAATATTGTGAATTCTATTATACCTCAACAACTGGGGCAGTGATACAAGTAAATTAATAAAAAGTTCGTAGAAGTTTTATCCAATTTGATGTTTGATTTTCCTCTCTTCTACATATACATACAGGGTATTTTAGGCTACTAAGAACATACAAATTTTAACGTGGAAAAAAACCGTTGGATCAGAGTCTGTTCATGCCAATTACAGCCATTAGAAATAATGTAGAATGACATTTCAGAAAACATAACAATAGCTTTATAATAAATGTCTAATAATGACATTTATTGAAAATTATGAAGTATTTGTTTTTTCTGAAATGTCATTTTACATAAGCATAAGCAAACTCTGATCATAACGATTTTTCCCATGTTAAAATTCTTATGTTCCGAGTGACCTAAAACACCCGTATATGCATGTTTCAACCATACTAATTTAAAATGATTATCAGAGCGCTAAAAGTATATACAGGGTGTATTATCTCATGTAGAGAATATCAACGCTACTCGATTCTGCATCAAAAACTATGCAAGAAACTCTAGTACCAATTTGTTATTAACTCTTTGGTTGTAGAAATATTAAGAGTCGTAAATTTATATATAATTTGCTTATGACTGCCCAAAATTATTAAATAAAAGTAACCAACC
>VTPC01090039.1:654762-676941 GCA_011009095.1 Ignelater luminosus
TATGCATGTTTCAACCATACTAATTTAAAATGATTATCAGAGCGCTAAAAGTATATACAGGGTGTATTATCTCATGTAGAGAATATCAACGCTACTCGATTCTGCATCAAAAACTATGCAAGAAACTCTAGTACCAATTTGTTATTAACTCTTTGGTTGTAGAAATATTAAGAGTCGTAAATTTATATATAATTTGCTTATGACTGCCCAAAATTATTAAATAAAAGTAACCAACCTTAGTTTAGATACCAGAAAACATACATCAATCATATTTTTCTCCTATTTACCAGCAATTTTCTTTAAAATGACTTTTACATAATGCAATTGCTACGATTTACTTGTTTGTAGAAGATATTGCAATACTGTATTGTTTAACTGGACGGTCGCTGAGCATTTGGTACACATACATTATTTTTATTGGGTGGCTTTGAATGTCAAAAACGTCACTTTGGGCTAAGCTGTGCAAGTTGCTTAAGTTGTCATTGACAATCTTTTTTCGTGTTTTGTTAAGGTTTGCTACTGTTATTTAATCGTTTAATTGAAAGCATGGAATATACATTCAATGAATACGTGGATATGTACCTATATAATAGGAGAGTGTCGTGGTAATTTTCATGCAGCTCAAGCTTTGTATGCAGAAAGGTACCCGAACAGAAGACATCCTAATGCCAACCTTATCCATCGACTAAACCGGCGATTACGAGAAACAGGAAGATCAGTACCCTTCATGGGGTAGATGGAGGCCGTGCTCGTGGTGTACTACTGCCGCAAGTAGAAGAAGAAATATTAAACATATATATGAAAATGAACCCACTGAAAGTGATAGGACAACGGATTTTGCCACATCGTTTATATGCAAATAACTATATTAATTTTCTTACCAACAATTTACCGGACCTCCTGGAAGACGAGCCTTTAGCAACCGCAGACGAACTGATTGAACGGATCAACTATGCAGTTACCACGATAAGAAACCAAAATATGCTTGAAAATTTGAAAGGAGGTATCATTCGCCGAGCCATAAAATGTCGAGTGGCTGGAGGAGCTCATTTTGAACATCTTTTGCATTACGTGCTTTTACATACCTAATATCTTGTGACTAGAATAGTTTCAAATTACTGTATTTGAAAATTATACGAATTCTTAATGTGCATAATTTACCCAAAAACATTAATAATAACGACCTGCAAAAATGTTAGTAAGGTAACTTATGACCTATTCTTGTTCTACTTACAACTTTCATGCAGCATTGCAAGTATTAAAAATTTTAAATGACGTTTATTTCGAAAAATATGCGTTTAAAACGAACATTTTTATAACATTTTTTTGCTTATTTTTTCAAGGAGAATCGAGTGGTGCTAATATTCTCCACCTGAAACAATACACCATGTATAAAGCAAATTTGTAAACCAAGAATTAAACTTATTATAATAAAAAATAAATAGGGAAAAACTTGCTTGTAAATTCGACATACATTGTTTATAAATTTATCGCCGTATAGTAGTGGTGAATCTTTTTTAGCGCCAATAATAACGAATTGCGATTTAAAAAAAGTTGTTTTTTAAAAATTCTTATTTGAATGGTAAAACAACTGACGACAATGAATAAAAAAACATTTAAAGATTGGTTTTAAAGCTAAAGTATAATGTGAAAGAAAACCAAAATTTACCTACGCAAATGTTAACTTTTGTTATATATATATATACTACTAATTACTGATAACAATTTTTTTATTTATGATAATTGCACCTTTCTTATACAAAAGATTATAAACACTTTTAAATATATTACTATTATTACTACTATTATTGCTATTACAATTATTATTATTATTATTAAATTGCTGTCATTTTGAAGTCGGAAAATTATCTCATTAAATTACATTCGACTGTTTTTATTTTTATTTGTAGAAAGAATGGCTAAAAGCAATATACTGCGATTTCTAACACTTTTTGTCCCCTACCGAACTAATCCTGTTGGCTGTTGTAATCCTATTGTAGTTATGACAACTCGAAAATTTTTAATTTACGACTTTCCCAGGTATAAGTGGTGTAAGGTGTTGGCTAACTTATAGAATGCAAACCAGCAGATTAGTAAGGTATCAGCTTCAATGATTTCAGCAGCTTTTTTTTGATATGGTTGTAGTCTAACGAATTTAGTCTTTAGATACTGAAATATAAGCCTAAAGTATATGCTTTTATAGAAGTTTTAATTTAGTTATTGCATTCGTTTACCGGTTTTTCATGCCATTAACTGGAAACTATCAGATTTTATAAAATGCAAATTAAATCATTTTTCTTGCATATTATTCTATAAATGCACCCAAAATACAAACAACTAACATATCCAGGCTCGAGAAATTTCAAGACTTTTTGGTTAATACGCGAAATGTCGTTGGAAACATTCTTAAAAATACCCTCGTAACCGTGGTTGCCTAATACCTCTCCTTAAAAGCCTTAATCCGCTGTATCTTTGTTTCCCTTCCTTACAATTGCTGTCCCAAAAGCCATTTGATTACCTTAATAGTAGTTACGGCATGATAATCTTTAGAAGTGCACCGTGTCAGTTTTACGGAATTCGATAAGTATACTACTAAAGATAGGTTTTGTCACTCGACAGGCGTTATTCTTTTGCATGCTCTATATCTATTAGCTAAGGCACCATACAAAAAACAAGTTGAAAACAATGTACTATAGTTGTGCCTGTCGTTTTAAATGTGGTTATCAAGCGAATAATTAATTGCTTAATTTGCCGTTTAACAGATGATGAACTGTAATCTGTAAAGTTGATGTTAAGGTATGTTGATGGAAGTTACAAAATAAATAATAAAATAAGCATCCACTTAATAACTGCATCTAAACTGACATTTACAACCCCAGCAAGTTATTCTTAAAAATTTTCATTATAAAATTTCTATGATGGATTAGCTGATAGATATTTTGCATAAAAAATATTGCGGCAAAGTAATGAAAGGTACGTTGGTTATTCTAAAAGTTTTGAGAATCAAATAAACAACAAAAAACTTTTTATTGCATCTTTTTAAGGTATTTTCACCACCAGCCTCTACACACGATGAAATTAATTTTCAAAATATTTCTTCCATGTTTTTGCAAAAAATGCCGAATTCTAAGAAAAATTCTAGATTATTTGCAAGAAAAAAAAATGCTAAAATTACTTTGATGGAGTGTATTGAAAACATTACCAAAGCCTGGGATATTAGCGTTAAACCTCAAATAATTAACAATTGTTTCAAAAGTGTTGGAATTTGGCTAATCTTCTGCATGCGAAGAAGAAAACGATCTTCCTTTGGTCTTCATACCGAAACATTTAGTTCGCGATAATCATGAAAACAATGAACTTAAATCTCAATACGAAACTTGTTAGAAATGAATAATTTTTAGAGCAAATTGGTAGTTTTGATGATTTTATTAGGGTAAATGATGATGTTTGTACATTGGAAATTCCTACAGATAAAGATATTCTCCAAGATTACTTCCCGGAATCTACAGTTGTGACAATCGAAGAAATTTCAAGCCACGATGAAACTGCCGAAGAAGACAGTGTTCAACAATCCTCAATCAAGTCTGTGGAAAATGCTTTAAAAACTTTAAACCTATATTTACAAACTAATTATGACACCACAGATATTCTTTATAAAAACCTAAATAATATTCAAGTGTTTTTCAAAAATAAAGCCAGAACACTGGTTGATCAATCACTAATAAGCAATTATTTTGTTCTCAAGTGATTAGTTAATATGTAGTTATACTATAATCTTTTATGAATTTCTTATAAAAGTTCCACTGTATTTAAATTTAATCAATTGTATTACCCATTGTGGTACAAAAAATTAAACAAATTTTTTTCATAAATTTAAAACGCTTGTTTATTTAAGATTTCGAAGAAAACCACACATCAATCAGGTAAAGTATAACATGCCCAGCAATAAATTACAATATACTTAAGCAGGTTCCAAGGGCGTCCATGGCTTGCAAAAACAATTAAATGTATACAAAAAAAATAATTTTATGCTGTCGACAAATATGTAAACAATTACGAATGTATCTGAGTACACTTAATTATTTAATTAGGATAATATAAAAGAAATTTAGTGCTCTTGTCTATATAACGGATATAGAGAATTAGACGACAATCTTCATTTTGCCCCTCCGTGGAAAAAATCTTGCGGGCGCCTTTGGAGGGCCCTTTTCAGCCGTGTGGATGGATGCTTGCTCTGTCCCTGGGTCGGTCGACTTCACGCCTCATTGAGTTGCCATTTAAGTGTAGGGATATGGAACTATATACAGAAATTCCCACTTTACAAAATTCCGTGGTTTCCCCAGTGGTGAAGGCAAATGCCGGAACAGCATCGCACTAGTCCACGGCACACAATCCACAACTAGACACCCACACCACTACTATAACACATACACACTCTCACACTCCTCACCACACAACTCCAACACCGTTCTGAAAAGAACCGTCGCGTCGAACTCCTCGTCGTCTCTGTGTGACGGCTCGCGGGCCGTCCTTGGGTACACCATCCAACCTGGGTCATCGACACCATCACCTGCGGGAATCATGGAGAACCTGCTTCCGGCCTGCACCACCTTCGCCACCAGACCATCATCACCGTGGACTGCGGGCGTGCGGACTGCTTGGCACCCGACATATTGGCGTGCACGACAGGAGTTACCCACCATTTTTCCAACTCACCAGCCATAGAGAGATTAAGTTCTCTAAATGGCAGCCACCTACGGTGGCATTTATTCATTGATCCTCCTCCTCCTTTACAAAAAGAAAAGGTTTTATGCATCAGTTTCTTACCAAGTAGACGCGTCCCTGGAAACTTACAGGAGCGAAAGGAGTTTGCCAGCGGCGTTCTTCATCGCGTCTCAAAGATCGCATCCTGGTGTTTGCTGGCTGTTATCTTCACTGCACCACTTCGATCATGGTGACCTATAACAAGCGCTTATCGCGGTGAGATGCCATCAACGGAATGTTGGACAACCGGGTGTTGCCATCGTCATAGCACTAGCAGGACTCACTGTCCTCCATTTAAGGCTTTTAAGGAGAAGTATTAGGCAACCACGGTTGCGAGGGTATTTTTAAGAATGTTTCCAACGGCATTTCGCGTATTAAACAAAAAGTCTTGAAATTTCTCGAGCCTGGATATGTTAGTTGTTTGTATTTTGGGTGCATTTATAGAGTAATATGCAAGAAAAGTGATTTAATTTGCATTTTATAAAATCTGAAAGTCTCCAGTTAACGGCATGAAAAACCGGCAAACGAATGCAATAACTAAATTAAAATTTCTATAAAAACATATATTTTAGGCTTATATTTTAGTATCTGAAGACTAAATTCGTTAGACTACAACCATATCAAAAAAAGCTGCTGAAATCATTGAAGCTGATACCTTACTGATCTGCTGTTTGCATTCTATAAGTTAGGCAACACCTTACACCACTTACTACCTGCGAAAGTCGTAAATTAAAAATCTTCGAGTTGTCATAACTACAATAGGATTACAACAGACAACAGGATTAGTTCGGTAGGGGACAAAAAGTGTTAGAAATCGCAGTATATTGCTTTTAGGCATTCATTCTACAAATAAAAATAAAAACAGTTGAATGTAATTCAATGAGATAATTTAACGACTTCAGAATAAGAGCAATTTAATAATAATAATAATAATAATAATTGTACTAGCAATAATAGTAATAATAATTGTACTAGCAATAATAGTAATAATAATAGTAATATATTTAAAAGTAAATACAACGTTACAATGTTTTTAAAGGAAAACCTGATTGTCGTTTGTGTTTATAATCTTTTATATAAGAAAGGTGCAATTATCACAAATAAAAAAATTATTAGTAATTAGTAGTATATATAACAAAAGTTAACATTTGCGTAGGTGAATCTCGATTTTCTCTCACAGTATACTATAGCTTTCAAATCAATCTTTAAATGTTTTTTTTATTCATTGTCGTCAGTCGTTTTACCACTCAAATAAGAATTTTTAAAAAACAACAACTTTTTTTAAATTGCAATTCGTTATTATTGGCGCTAAAAAAGATTCATCACTACTATACTGCGACATCAGAAACAGATAAATTTATAAACAATGTATGTCGAATTTACAAGCAAGTTTTTCCCTATTTATTTTTTATTATAATAAGTTTAATGCTTAGTTTACAAATTTGTTTTATACAGGGTGTATTGTTTCAGGTGGAGAATATTAGCACCACTCGATTCTCTTTAAGAAATTGAGCAAAAAAATGTTATAAAAATGTTCGTCTTAAACGCACATTTTTCGAAATAAACGTTATTTAAAATTTTTAATACTTGCAATGCTGCATGAAAGTTGTAAGTAGAGCAAGAATAGGTCATAAGTTTATTAACGTGGTTACCTTAGTAACATTTTTGCAGGTCGTTATTATTAATGTTTTTAGGTAAATTATGTACATTAAGAATTCGTATAATTTCCAAATACAGTAATTTGAAACTATTCTTATCACAAGATATTAGGTATGAAAAAGCACTTAATGCAAAAGATGTTTAAAATGAACTCCTCCAACCACTCGACATTTTATGGCTCGGCGAATGATACCCCCTTCCAAATTTTCAAGCATATTTTGGTTTCTTATCATGGTAACTGCATGGTCGATCCGTTCAATCAGTTCGTCTTCGGTTGCTAAAGGCTCGTCTTCCGGGTGGTCCGGTAAATTGTTGGTAAGAAAATTAATATAGTTATTTGCATTTAAACGATGCGGCAAAATCCGTTGTCATATCAACATGTTACCCACTTTGAGCGGGTTCATTTTCAAATATACGTTTAATATTTCTTCTTCTACTTGCGGCAGTAGTACACCACGAGCACGGCCTCCATCTACCTCATGAAAGATTGTCAATGACAACTTAAGCAACTTGCACAGCTTAGCCCAAAGTGACGTTTCTGACATTCAAAGCCATCCAATAAAAATAATGTAGGTGTACCAAATGCTCAGCGGCCGTCTAATTAAACAATACAGTATTGCAATTATGTAAAAGCCATTTTAAAGAAAATTGCTGGTAAATAGGAGAAAAATATGATTGATGTATGTTTTCTGGTACCTAAACTAAGGGTGGTTACTTTTATTTAATAATTTTGGGCAGTCATAAGCAAATTATATATAAATTTACGACTCTTAATATTTCCACAACCGAAGAGTTAATAACAAATTGGTACTAGAATTTCTTGCATAGTTTTTAATGCAGAATCGAGTAGCGTTGATATTCTCTACCTGAGATAATACACTCTCTATATACTTTTAGCGCTCTAATGATCATTTTAAATTAGTATGGTTGAAACATGCATATACGGGTGTTTTAGGTCACTCGGAACATAAGAATTTTAAGATGGGAAAAAATTGTTATGATCAGAGTTTGCTTATGCTTATGTAAAATGACATTTCAGAAAAAAAATACTTCATAATTTTCAATAAACGTCATTATTAGACATTTATTATAAAGCTATTGTTTTGTTTTCTGAAATGTCATTTTACATTATTTCTAATGGCTGTAATAGGCATAAACAGACTCTGATCCAACAGTTTGTTTTCCACGTTAAAATTTGTATGTTCTTGGTAGCCTAAAACACCCTGTATGTATATGTAGGAGAGAAGAAAATCAAACATCAAATTGGATAAAACTTCTACGAGCTTCTTATTAATTTACTTGTATCACTGCCCCAGTTGTTGGGGTATAATAGAATTCACAATATTCAATCATAGTTATTGCATATAGATTTGTCGAAGTTGCAGTTCTAGGCTTCGCCGAGGATTGATGAGTTTTGGAAGTAGTGTATTGGTGTAGAATGCCCTTAGTTTGACTCCCATGCCTCTCCAGAAGTTTTAATCTTTGGAATACAGAAGATAGCTAAAACGTTTACAATAAATATAAAACATTATTTTACCTTGTTATACATTCGACAAAAATTTCGGCTTGGGTTGCAACAACAAATAGCACAAAACTGATTTTGTAATATCGAGAAGGCCTTGCACTTGATAGTAATAACTGTGCGTCTTTTTAAGAGACATGGTTTGTCTGTTGTCATCGAATTCGCAAAAATCTAATAATTTGGCTTAAAAACCTCGATTGATGAACAATTACCACTTTTGATCGATGTTTTAATTTCAATGACTGCATCATCACCAATAAGGCCGTCCGGGCAGCATGCTAGGAAAGGTGACTTGGGATCTACAACGAGCCCAGATTTTCTTACTTGAAGGCCGCATGAAGCTTCGAGTTGTTTTATAACATTCTCTTCTTTTTCCAACCCAAATCGTGTTGCATTATTTCCCTTGAAAGAGTTATATAGCAGATTAGCAACTGTTTTAGCCGTGGACGTAGTTTTACGAAATTTGCAGATCTTCCAAAAGTTAGACGCCGCCGTTAGACGTTTGCGTCTTTCGGAAAACCACTTGTTATTTGACTATAGAACAGTGGCTTCACAAATAGCTTTTCTATCTGCATTGTGGAGATCTTGCACGAATTCGTTGAATTTTTGTTTATAAAATTCGGGATCCAATGGAAAGAAAGTTTTACATATTGGTCTGCACGACTTAACAACTAGAAAAACTATTACATTTAGGAATTTTCACTTACGTTCTTTTGAACGGAACTGCAGCTTTCCGCGTTTCTTCAAGAAACTTTTGGTATAATAACCTGCAACAGTGTCATCTGCACTTCCGTATATTATGGTGAGAAAATTTCCATTAGAATTAAAAAAATATCAGCAGCTTTACAACGTGTTTCAATACGACCCTTTTAATGAATAATTAACTCGTTTACCACCAACAAATTTGGCAACAACGGAATTCGTGTCCACGTTGTATAATAGGCTCTCGACATTGATCACTAACCGTTAATAGATTGCGTTATCGTTAAAATAACAATGGAATACAGTTTGAGAATTTGATAAGTTGAGTTACCGATAAGAAATTAAATAATTGAATTAACTACATTTCTGTCTCTAGTTCACGAACGGCTCAGCCGATTTTAATTTTTTTAATGTAAAAGATTAAGGATTTTATACCCTTTAAAACGATATATCACACATGGTATAGTGCTATTTAAAATTCTGGAGTGGTGTTGGTTGGGGGGAGGGTGGAGGTTTCTCAACTGATTAAAATAGGTTATTAAATGTCCCCCTCTAAAACAAAATCGCAGTTTTAGCGTTTTTTGATAATTGTACTAATTAAAGAGTTATTCAAGGTGGGAAGTTTTCAAATGAAAGCCCTGTATAAGTATTCCAAATAACCTTTCCGGTAAAGAATTAGCAAAACTTTAATTTATTACACTTGACACTGAAGCAGTGCAAGCCCATTCAGTATCCATTACTTCCCTCTTTGCACTTTTACGTCTACCGAATACATTTTCTGGGTCAAACACTTATAAAAATATACATATTAACAACGACTCCTAACACTTAAATTGACTTATGTGAACAAGTAAACAAAAAATGGTTTGTTAAAATGACTTCAATACATAACTGATTGTTATAAAACAAGAGATCTACATTTTTTAAATTTTTCTAGTTCTAGAAAATGGAAAATAAAAAGCAACGACATGTACAAATGCAGTAAATATTTTATTTTCTACAAAAACCCTATGAACACTGCTCTAAAATAATTAGGGGAGGAAATACTTGAACATTAAAACAAATCTGGCCTATCTAGAAGAACAAAATTACCGAAGACAATCTGATGAACAAAGAAAAATTGGACTATAATGTTCTTCTTATGTTAAAAAATTGTATATTTAGTCCCACCCGTATGCGATATGTTAGAAATTTTAGCAGTACCTGCTGCAATTATTACTAGAATCTCTAAAACGGCAAAAAAGTAAACATTCGGTTGACTATTAGAGACAAAATCAGCAGCAATTGCTCGTTTTAGCACTATAAGTCTTCATTAGTAGCAATGTCTTTCTTTATTTTCTTGTTGGATTGAGCTGCATTAATTCTTGGAGAATCTCGAATTTTCATCCCTCTTGGTACTCTTGGATCAACTAACTCCGGCAATACACATTCATAAAAAAACTTGTAGTTTAGGAACTATATGTTCATCTCAAAACTTGGTATCATCCGCTATTCTAATAATTTTAATGTCTGTATCAGTATATAAAATTAAATCACAATATACCCTACCAGCAATGTGCAGCTACCCCTGAATTTGAAAAAAATAATTATGTGTTTTTTTCAGGATAATAACACCATTACTTTGGAAATACCTAACTTCGTTTTTGAATCCTGCGGTAAAGCAGTTTCGATGGCTTGATCGCGGACTGACTGTAAACATTTAACTTCCACACTACTTCCATCCTCCAGTAATCCATCGGAAGAAGCGGCCATGAATGGATATTGCTTGGAAATAAATAATCCGCATGGTATTACTTTTTTTTAGTGTCATTTTCATATCGTTGTATTGCATTTCTTTTGTTTATTCTTCCGTAAACAATTAGGGTGGTATGGAGTTTCCTATTATTTTTATACAATATGTCTATTACAGCACAATGGCATTCTTGCTTTTAAGTATTTTTCCAAAATTCGACGCAGTAAGTCAATTGCGGCGCATAGCTTTCCACTGTAAATTTTCATGTTGACCCCTTGTTTGTGTTGCTGCTTCTCTATTGCAAAATCTTCCTTGTCCAGATCTGGCTTTGCTGCATCAGGTCCGTATTCCGTATCTGTGTTTGTAACAGGTTTCGCAACATACACCCGCTTCTTTCTTCCTACTCTTCTTCTTATTGCAATCTTCAGTCTTCGATTTGTGCCAAGAGGAGCCATTATTAAAAGACAAACCAGCTGCTAGACATTGCCGTAGATAGGATCCTCTTTTGCGAAAAAGCGAGGAACGTAATATATCGTTCTGCATAATTTGTTGGCGCATTAGTGACTAAGAAATTGCCTTTACGTGCAGCGTAATTTAATGCAGAACATATTTCTGAAAAGATTTGACTTTGCTTCAGTAACGGGACGTAATTGGTTTTATTTTAGTTTTTTTTCTTACACAGTATTCTGTTCGACAATCAATAAGTGTTGTCCAAACACTTGGTATAGGCCATTTTTCAAGTCCTGCAGAAGCTGTTGGACACTTGCTCCCGTATTAGAGTTGTTAGTAATAGCGGAGCGTAGCGCTACGCTCAATCATGGAAGGCGAGACTTTAACATTCTTCTTGTTTCTATTTCATATGTGAGATTTAATGAAATTTTATGAAGTTGAGAGGTATAACATCTTGTTACGTGATTTTCACATTCGAGTTTTTCTACAGTGCGTCCATATAATACATGTTCTATAATGCGTGCCTACACACTTGAATCTTCGTCACCGATTACATATTTGTATCGTACACCGTGATTTTCGACACTTTGGTTAAACCCTTCAATAATAATATCTTGCTCCATTCCAGTAGAAGCACCACTATAAGTTTTGAAGCATACGCATATGGGACCTAATAGAGGCTTTCTCTTTTGCGAAAGCTGTATTTGCAAGTCAGAAAATAAAACGGTGCTCGGCACTGCAAAAATCAGAAACCTGACGAGTAAAAGAAGTAGCAAGTGAACAGGTTCATTGGGAATAACTGCAGACGATAATTTTGTCATAAATCTTTTAAACAACCCCTCCTAGAAACTAGTAAATAAAATTCTATCTCTGTTTGGTCTTCTTTTTTATTTACTAAATACCACTTAAATGTTTTCAGATTAATGATTACCTACCTATATTTCAAGCACATGATACCATACCGAAGTTCTATTAAAATAAATGGAACTACCTATTATACATCAAGTTAGGAACAGACAATGTTCGTATTGGTATTGTAAAGCACTGCAGTATATTATGAAGCTATTTGTAAACTATTAGTTTGTGAACCACAATACAACTTTAATTATAATTTGTTTTTGCCAAATAGTTCAATTTTTTTTGTTATCTCTTAGAGCATAGAACAAGGAGTTTAATAATCCGAAATAGGTAATAATACAGTAACACATAACAATAAAATCAGGTTAAAACTTGTCGTTTTTACTGTCTTGACCACTCTTGACACAGTCTTTAGAAGGCTGTGGCAGTTATTTAGATAAACAACGTAAAGTGCAAACGAGCTTTAGTACTTCTAAACTACTTTCCTGAAAATGCCATCTATGTAATATTCCTTGAATTACAATAGCGGCTGCTGTAACAAAAAAATCATCAAGTTACGTAATAATTATGGCGGTTTATTCGAATTGTTTGCAAATTTTATTTCGGGTTACGTTTTTTAACTATTACATATTTGTATGAAATTTTTTAAAAATATGTAATTATATTACTCAAATTTAGTAGGTATGCCTTTTTTAAGATTCCGTAATAAAGTTATTTTATTTATAATGTTACATAATAATATATTTTTCATTACTATTATGTAAAAAATATTTCATTGGGAGCTTTAGTCAATTAGTTAACCAAATCCCAATTTTCAGCCATTTATTTCCAATAGTTTTTAAATGTAACCCGAAATACGATTCAACCGCTCTGATCTGTGCCCTGAAGCAACTAATTCCCTCCTTTTACCATGGGCGACATGATACGAGGGTTGCTATTTATATTTCTGGCCTAACAATGAAAAAACAAGTATTTATGATCGAAACTAGTTTTATTGTTTTTCAAAATATTCTCCATTAAGATTGATACACTTTTCCATGAGTTTGAACCAATTTTCGAAGCACTTTTTCCACTCTGTTTGAGGCAGCTCCAAAATATGCGTTTTGAAACAAAAAACGGCTTCTTCTGGTGTTGAAAATCGTTGACCACGCAGTTTGTATTTGATGTACGGGAATAAAAAGAAGTCATTGGGTGCCAAATCAGTGCTGTATGGTGGATGGCCCATAAACTCGACCTTCTGGCTGGTTAAATATTCAATTGTTTGAGCAGCGGTGTGAGAGCTTGCATTGTCTTGATGAAGAATGATTCGCCTCTTCTTTGAAGTTTTCCGAATTTCTCCAATGACTTCTGGCAAACAAATGGTTGTGTACCATTCAGAGTTGACCGTCTTACGTTGCTCTAACGCCACTGTTGCCACATGACCGGTAATGCCAAAGAAACAGGCAACCATTTGCTTCGATGTGCTTCTTCCGCGAACAACTTTTGTTGAATTTGGCTCGTCTTGAAAGACCCACACAGTTGATTGCTGTTTTCTTTCGGGGTCATATGCGTAGATCCATGATTCGTCACCCGTGCAGATGTTATACACAGCCTTTCATGCACCTTTCGCAAATTTTTTCAACATTTCAAGGCACCAGTCGACGCGAGCCTTTTTTTGAGCATTGGTCAGGTTATGCGGGATCCAACGGGAACAAATTTTTTTACGGCTACATGATCATGTAATATCTTGTTGATGCTAGTCATACTAATGCCCAAAAATGCCCCAATCTCACGGTATGTCACATGACGATCTTGTTTAATCAGTTCACGCACAGCATCGATGTTTTCAGGCACAACGACAGATTTTGGACGGCCTTCACGGATTTCGTCCTGGAGTGAACATCGGCCACGTTTGAATTCATTATACCAGTTTTTTACAGTGCTGTAGGATGGAGCTTCATCGCTATATAATGTATTAAGTTCATTGATGCACTCTTGTCGTGATAATCCACGTCGAAAGTTATGAAAAATAATTGCACGAAAGTGTTCACGGGTCAATTCCATTTTTTACTAGGGAATGCACTTTTCAATTAACTGCAAACAACACTAATCGCACTCAAATGACAAAATGTTGTGGTTGAGGTTATGTTCAACAATGTAAAGTTTACACCGGAAATGTCAGCTGACGCCTGAAAACAGTCAGTGTTGCCAAGGCCAGAAATATAAATAGCAACCCTCGTACCAATCAACAACAACATCGATAACAAGAACAACCAGTAAGTAACAATATGCACAGTACGCCACCTCTTCAGCAGCAATAATAATCAGAATACTGTTTAAACCAAAATAGCTTATGCATTAAATGGTCCTCCACAAAAACACATAAATGCAACCTTTACACTACGATTTTGCGTGAGGCCTCTCACGTTCAACACACACCGACCCTGCACGTACGACTGCCTTTTTACAACTAGCTACCCTGCTACATATTAAATTTCTAAGATTTTGAGTGTGTTTATATTATGTATTTTTCGTGCCTGCTTGTTACAGCTGCGAAGATGTGAACGCTTTATGACAGAGTAAACCTCTACGGTTAAATAATTTATTGCTTTTAAGCTACAGTTTTTCTTAGTTAAATACTTAACAAATTATAGAAAACTACACAATATATTAGGGAAGGCAAAATTGAATTCCACACTATACGTAAGGATTGCTTTGAAATACATAGCTGTTGAAAAAAACTGGGTAGTCGTAGCTACCAAAAGACGCCAATTGACAACATTTTTAAATCCGAGTCCTTTTTTAGAAACAAGATTTAATAAAAACTCAGTTTCAAAAAACACTGCACTAATTAATTAAAAGGAATAAAAAAAAGTGATTATGTTTTTAAAAATAAAGTCATAAACAATTCATTAATTTAACATTTATAATCAACCTTAATAAAACGACAAGCCTAACAAGTACATTGAGATTTTTTTTTATTGCAATTTCTCTCTGTAATAATGTTTCTTATAAAAAAATAAGCAAAAACCACAGTTTCAATTAAAAACTACTAAGTATATTTTTTCAAATGCATCATACAAAAATAAAATGTATGTAGTATCTGTATGTCTTTGGTTTTGTATTTTAGAAAGGCTTGCTTTAGCGGAACGATCATGTTTACATCATGCAAGCATCATGTAACAATATAATCGATCCTTAGTTCTACTGATTGAACTCTTATGATTCTTTCCTCTAAACTAGGAATATATTCATTAATTGACACTTTTAGATTAAAGCACATTTTACATTTGTTGTAAAGAAATAAAAAATATTCTGTAAAGCAACCAAGCGTATAAATAAACCGACAACGTCGAAAAACCTCTGTCTTCATCTATTATAAGGGTTGTGCATTTTCCATCTTCACATTTCTTCTCTTCATACGCATGGGAATTTCTATAAAAACTGGATTATTATCATTACACTAACTTTTCTTATAAACTTACGTATCTTTAACAGAAGAATTTTGCATGGTTGTGTTGATGATATCTAGAATATCTGGGAAACTTGAAGATTCATTCTTAGTTGAATTAACAGTAAGAGGATCAAATAAATTCTTTAATTTTGTGTTGTCTGTAAAAATCAGACATCAATTAGAAGCAAAATAATAAGTAAAAACGGAATAAGAAAAACTTACCATTTTCAAAGCGGCTCGTGGCTAAACACTCACTGGAATCGTTTTTGTACCAAGAAAAGGTACAAGCTGAAACTATTAATAAATATTATTTTTAAAAACCTTTTAAAAAACACTTTGTTTACACTCACTTGTAGTATTAGTACTAAACACATTTTTGGACAAACTACCGTAAATAAACAAAGCAAAAATGTGAACCAACGATCTCATTATTTTTAAATTAAACAGAATTGAACTAATCAGCAATTGCAAGGATTACCGGTCTCATTCGAAACACACAATTATAATAATGTTTAAATATTCGGTATCCCTTCTTTTGGTTCTGGAGGAATGAACCACTTTATAGTCAAGGAGGACAGGTATAGGTACTACCGTACTAAAAAAAACTAACACAATTTCTTAAATCCACCTTGGAATTTCACACAAATACACGGGTCAATACCCAAAATTTTATCTCAAGTTTGTTCATTTAAAGCGACAATACATTTTTAAATTTTCTTATCTATTTAATATATATTGCGAAAAGACGGAAAATTTTACTTTGCACAAACGCAAATCCTTGCAGAATATTTTTTATATACCACAGCAATCAGTAAACTTAACAGACTTGTTATCTTTACATTCTAATGTAAGCATTTCCTGCCTATTAATTTTGAGCTTATTCATTGCATTTTACACAATAAAGAAATTCTTTCAAGAACATTCGAGTTTTGCAAAGATTGCAGATGTTTAGATTTTTTTTAAAGGAAACATACAAAATGACACGTTGATATTGCCTGGTCAAAGGATGTAAGTTAATATTGAAAAACAACAATTTCATCAAAAGAGAAGCTAAATATTTCGACTTTACAATTTCTCATTATACCTAATGTTGACGTGATGTACTGTGCAAGCTTTTTTGTTAATTAAAATGACAAGAATCGCATATCTTAAGAAGGAATAACAGGTGTAATAATCTCTTATGTTTATAGGTATCAAATTGATACGTCTCTGAAGTTTTAAACCAACGGTATTCTGGCAAATAGTATCGAGAGTGCCCAGCCAGCTATTGAGGAACTTTATATTCTACAAAAATGCAAGAAATGACGTTTTGACAAGTACGAAAAATATCAGAATAAAATAAAGTGATGCCCGATGCTTCTCTTAAGATTTCTTGCTCTTTCGGGCCTCCCATCGGAGAAAATCACAGCAATACCAATCGAACCCGACTAGATAGCAGACGAACTCAAGGTTAAGAACGCATAAAAAAGTAATTTATCTTTACTTACGTTGGTTTCGGCCTGTCATTCCCCGCACTATTTACTTTTACGTATTTGCCAGATTCGGTCAGACCTCTCATCTTTCAATATAAAATCGTGATGGTTCTGCGAAAAACCACCGGTCGCACTTTTTCTTTGCCATCATTGTCTAGGATCATCAGCATTGTCCGAGTCTTTCAAATTATCTATTTTCCCAAATAAAACCTCTTTACTTCGCTATCTAAATTTTAATAACTAACGTAAATAGTTGATTTTGACTGATAAAAATCCCTCATAGTGAGACAATGACTACCTTGTCATTGTTTCTAATCAAATGTAGTTCGTCCGTTTACCATTTAGATTTAATTTTTTAAAATGTAATTTTATTGTGTTAAAGGTATTAATGGCCTGAGAATGGCCTTTACTTATGTGACTTTGTTAAAAGACCGAAACACATTGTATAGAGAGACCAATAATAAACACGTGTGGAATTGACTATCAGTTTAATTAATGTTTTAGTCTATAACTAAATAGGTTTAACAGAAATACTCCCTAAAACAATAAAATTAATAATGTTGGGTTAGCTTGTATTTCCACTTAAATTCAAACGAATGTGTCTGAACTAAAGCAATAAGTATCTTAAAGTTAATATTCTAATAGAATTCTTAGCATCAAAATTAATTAAAATTATTTTTATGGGGAACAGTGATAAACATTGTTGATCAGAGTAATCATTTTCGAATGACGATGATGGGTTTTTTGGCCTCTGGCATGGCATGGTATACCTTTGTCACCAGCACACCCCTATCAATTCCGTTCAGTGAGCAACAAAAGCATTTCTTCCTCGGTCTCAAGTCACTTTTTTTAGCATACTTAGTTGCAATAAAAGGAATAAAGTCCGTCGTGGCTGAACAGCATCCTGAATTTCCTCCTCGCCTCTGCATATATTCCATATCAGCATTACCGTCTTCTAGCCACATTAATCTGCATTCTAATATTAGCTGCTTCGGACTTTAGATCTACTAACTTTGTCTCCATATCTCGAAACCTCGACGCCAATAAGCAGAAGTCGTCGGCGCAGTCAAAATCTCCAAGTCTCCTTCTTAAGCCCTACTGGATTTTTCTATTTCTGTTGGTGGCCTTCCTTATCATTCTATCGACTCCCATAATCAGAAAAATGAGACATAACAGGCAACTTTACTGTGATGTGCTCGGCAGGCTTCCCTTGATGCTCGACTTAACACGTGAAGACCTTGTAGGTAGCTTGTGTCATTTTTATAATCTTCTGACTCAGTCCAAACCCTTCCATCGGTCTCCACAGCTTATCTCTTTTAACCGAATCAAATGCTTTCTCGAAATTGACAAAGAGCATGTACAGCGGAACTGAAACTCTACTCCTTGCTTAACAATTATTTGCGGGATATTGATCTGCTCAGTACAGGAACAGCCTGCTCCGAACCCCTCTTGTTCCTGATGTCTTAGCTGTCTGCCGACAGTATCAACTATTTGGTTCAGGATAATTTTCAAGAGGATCTTGCTAGGCACGGAAAGTAGTGTGATGACTCTCCGACAATTACAGTCAGTCAAGTCTCCATTTCACAGGTAGAGTTTCGCTTTCCCAAACTTCCTTTAGAAGAGGTTCTAGGATCTTGGCTGTTAGCTCAGGATCGGCCTTACCCTCCTCGGCGGTTACATTGTCAACTCCTCGTCTTGAGCTGCCCGATTGCCTGAATTATCTCTTCCCTTGTAGGTGGAAATGTTGACATGTCTTGATTTTCCCTAGGGTTATCAAGGTCATTAGCAGTTCCCTCACAGGGTTCAAACCCTTAAGGAAATGTTATCTCCATCTTTCAATTTGCTCCTTTTCAGTAGTCAAAAGCTCCTCCCTTGCATCTTTTACTGGTTTATTAGAGGTGTAACATTTTTTGTTTGAAAGGAGTGTGGTCACTCGATACAACTCTTCAGAGAGGGTTCAAAAAAGGAATGAAAACATACTTTGGAAAAGCTTTCAATTCGGTATTATGTGCCCACTTGGTAATAGTGGGAACGATGCGCTATTTTTTGCCACTCTGTGTCTTAGTTTATTGTGCAGACTAAGTTAAAAGTTTTAATTATTAATGTAGGAATGCATGCATTTACTTATTTGCTCATATACACTGAAGATTATTTGTGAACCACCATGATTGAATCACGGTTAGAATATCTTACGGTGTTAAAATCAGAAATGAATATTACAGGTCAGAAACATGTGTAAAAAGTCCCATTCGATGTCGTGTACTTTCCAGAAGCTATTCAGGATCAAAAGTCACGAAAATCGATTTTTCAGGAATATCTTATTTTCTACTGGTTGGACTTTTAACTATTATGGTTATTATGGAAGTTGTAGATCAGAAGATTCTCTACATTCTTAGCAGCCGTTCTCACGTTATGGCTCAAAAATGTCAAGGAAGTAGAAGTAGAAAGTCCAACGCTTTTTTTTATATGCTGTCCTCTGTAAGCCTAATCCGTGTTTTACCATTAAATCTAAAAACGAAGTGTCACCCTTTTCATCATCTTTTTGTTCGCAATTTTTTTCATCGACAGTTTCTTCAATATTAAGTTCACCTTCAGTAAACATTTTAGACGCCGCGCCGAGAAATTTGTAGGATTAATAGCATAGGATTCGTCAACTTCTAAATTGATATAGTCGGAAATATCAGCAGAATATCTAGAGTGACACTCAGATGTGATTGACCATGGCATTATCCACAAACTACAAAGCACTGTAATCCAACTTTTCTGCAGCTACAGGCAAGTCCACAGCCCTTCGTACAGTTGCAGAAAATCATATTGAAATGTTCATTCGAAGCAGGTGACAAACAAAGTTAGTAGGGGCTCTTAAAAGTTATTATTTGGAACCCATTCCCATGTTCAAGATTTAATTCATACTGTAATAAACGCGAAACAGAATAGAAGATGATGAAGAGGAAGACACTTAAGCTTTTATAGATTGAATTGTAAAACATGGATTAGGTCTTTCTATAAGGTAGTGAAGAAATGAGTGCATCCTATGCAGTTGAGGCTTTATGAGCCGTATTACATGAGAACGGCTGCTCCTACGTTAAAAAAATGCATAGAAATTCTTTTTTTCATACTAACTGTAATTAGTGTTCGACTAATAGAAAGCGAGATGTTCGCAAAAAATCGATTTTCGCGATCTTTAATCTTGTTTAGCTTTTGATACCAATGATGAATACTGTTAACTAGTTAGATATTTGTGCAGAACTTCAGCCGGTTTGGGGTTTTCCGCGATGTATCTTTTTTTGTTTGCTGTCTCTGGGCTATTACAGAAGATATTGATTTGCAAATTCTGGGTACCTTTAAAACCAAGAAAAATAAGATCATCTTTGTAATTACGTCACTACTAATAATTCTTGTTCAACTTTTTTATGTTGAAAGTTTTATAACTTCTGCAAGATGATTTTGAAATGGTTGGCCAAACTTTGGGATTAGCTTAAGCGCGTCAAAATAAAAAAAATATCCTGAAATGTATCCTTCCGAAGTTAGAAATTACTTAGTTTTTAATCGAAAATGAACAGCATTGTGCTATTTAAGTTAAAGAAAATAACCAAGTCACGAAAAGAATATTTTGTTTTTTTTAATTAAAGAAATTGTTGAAAATGTCTACTTCCAAGTACAATGAATTTCTAATAAATGTTTATAGCTATTTATAATTCCAACACATAATTAACCAAAGTATAATAAACAAGTGTTTTAAGATTACCAAAGGAAACTATTCAGAGGATTACACTTATCAGGTAAACGAGCAAACCGTGAAATTGCTTCACCTTGTCCAATCTACCTATTTGAAGATGTTTGATTCTATTATTCTCTGGCAATACGACTGAAATGTGCGTTGTGGATATAATAAATTTGGTTTCGTATCAGCAAGGGTACTTCACCCTGTTTTTCATCTCCTTAATATTCTAAAAGAAATTAAATGAGCTCTAACTCTGAAAGGAGACATTTGCGAGCATATGTTTATCAGAACTTTTCTCTTCATTTTAGGTAACTTTAAACTAATCCCAAAGTACAATTCTACCCATTTTCTTCTGTTCCAAATAGAAAAATATTTTTTATATATGTAAGTTGGTTAATTCAGAACTGAAACCCCACTCAAGATCTTTAGTGAGTTGCAATTCTGATTATTGCAAGAACGATGGAAAGCAACTAAAAGATATTTTACATGTGTTTTATTGACATTTCAAAGGTATTTTGATACAATAAGCCATAATCTTCTGTGTGCAAAACTTCAGTACTACGGGTTCGTCAATACTGCAGTCAACTTAATAAAGTCCTATCTATCCGACAGGAGTCTGATAATTAAAATTAACGAGCAACTGTCACAATCATAGTTATTAACTTCCGGTGTTCCTCAAGGGTCTATTCTAGGGCCTCTGTTATTTATTATATATACCTCTGATATTTTAAATTCCTTGAAGCATTGTAATGTTCAGGCGTATGCTGATGACGCAAATATATAAATCATTTAACTTTTCTGATAGAACTCAAGCTTATGAAGACATCAACAGTGATATTACTCTTATTAAACACTTTTCAATGCAACACAACCTGAAACTTAACACAAGTAAATCAAAACTATTAGTGTTTGGTAACAAAAAAAAATATTATAGCACCAGATTTAAATCTCAACATAAATATAGATAACGAACTTTTACCAGTAGTCGACTCTGCAAGAAATCTCGGTATTATATTAGACACTAAACTACGTTTTAGGCTACACGTTACAAAACTATTGCAAAAAACCTATTCCTCGTTAAAATTACTATACGCAAATCGTGATGTTTTAAACTCTGCTCAAAGAAAATGCTTACAGAATCTTTAGTCTTATCGCACTTTAATTATTGCAGTTTTATTTATGGTCCTTGCTTAGAAATATATAATAAAAATCGCATACAGAAGGTTCAAAACTGGTGTTGTCGATTCATCTGCAATTTACGGAAATACGATCATGTACCTAATAGCATTAGCGAGCTCAAATAGCTGAAAATGGAAAATCGTTGGAAATACCAGTTGGGTTCGTATACACATGCTCTATTAACTTTCATGCAGCCATCTGCTAGCCTTTCCGATAGATTGGTCATTAGGTCTCAAGTTCATTCTGCAAACATTCGTAATAAAGGTATGCTCACAATACCGCAGCATTCAACAACCTTGTTTCGCAGAGGATTTACTTATAATGCTGTCTCAGTATATAACTCGATTCCCTCTCACATAAAAAACCTTGGTCTAAATAGATTTAAAAGCTTCTTAAAAAAATTATTTTTTGAGTTTGCAATAACCACCATGCGTATGTCTAACTACCTAAATCAGAACAAATTAAATCAGAACAAATTAAATCAGAACAAATTAAATTAATCTTTAAGTTAATCTTTATGTGCTATTTTTATATATTTTGTGTAGTCTCTTGGTTAGAGTAGCCAGTGGCTAGATTTCACCAGGAGGCTACAGATATTGTATTTTTCTTTTTATTTTCAATAAAGGCGATTATTATCATTATCATTATCATTATCATTATCATTATCATTATCATTATCATTAT